>JBBPUI010000006.1:0-84944 GCA_038094615.1 Heimioporus aff. retisporus | reverse complement strand
GGGAGGTTGGGGTGGGGGAAGGTGATGTGGGGGAGGGTGGTGTGGGATTTCTGGGGATGTGAAGTGCTGAGGAGAGTTGGTGAGTGAGGTCAGTGTCTTCTTGTTGCTCAGCAACAGTGGGAAGAGTAGTGTCTGGATCTTGGGATGTTTCAGAGGGGGAGGACGATGAGGACGAAGTGTCTGAGGGGAGTTCTGTGGTAGTGAGCCTATGTGAATGCAGTAGGGCTCGTTCTAAAGCTGAGGTGGGCCTGAGAGGAATGGTGAAGGATCTATAACAACGATAGTCCTAAAACATAGAGCTTAGTCCTTTTGTTATGCTTGGTCCAGGTAGGAACAAGCATAGGCTCAAAGAACTAGAACATAGGGTCAAGGGTTCAAGGTAACAATGAAGGACTTGCCCTATAGGGTCAAGGGTTCTGCCTGCTAGGATGTATAGCAGGTGGTTTCAGAGTAAGTCTGCCTACCAAAGGGGTAGCAGCAAGTTTCAATGAGGGGAGCGAGGGGAACAAGGTAAGATTGAGCAGGACTAAGCTAGGGTACAAGGGACAAGGTACCTAGGCTTATATACTGCACCATGGAAAGTCATAGAAGGTTGTAGAACAACTATGACTAAGCAAGGAAAGTTCAAAAAGAAAAAGTAGCAAAGATAACAAAGATAAAGGTGTGTGACGAACATGTTGCATGTTCTAGAGCACTCTATCAAAGTAGAAGCATCAGGTTAGGCTGATGATGACAAACATGAATGACAAAAAGAAAAGAATAGGGATGAATCATAACACAGATGATTGGTACTCACCAGGTTGATCACAATTGAGTTGATGGGCCAGCTGATCATGACCTCGACTCTGCCTGTCTGCTTGCACAGGACTGGCAGAGGGGTTGGCTGCAATGGTGACAGCTCGCACTCCACCTCCTCTTCCCCATCTGCTTCGCTTGCCACCACCTTCTTTGCCTCGTCATTGCCCACCTCCACCTCTGCTCTGCACTCACCCTTGTCTGCCATCATCTCCTCTGCCATCTCTTCCACAGTCTCCACCTCCACCTCCACCTCACTCACCTTCTTCTCTGCTACCTGCACTGCTTCCTGCTGGGCACAGAACCACGCAGCACATTCTTCCATCCACCACTTGCACACATCATGACTTTCGGAGAAGTCCACCAGCAATGCTGGGCTGATGGACATGGTGACACCGACTCAATCAGTGGCCTCAAGGGCCTCATTGAGGGCATGCTGGGACTTTGTTAGCACCTCACAACACACATGAATGCTGTGCCATGTACCTATCCGTATGCGGTCGGGCGCGGTCGACCGCGCCGATTCCCACGCCACCGCCACCACTTCGCCCTGGGGCCCCCCTCCGCGAACCTCGATTTTTCGCGACACCACACCCAACCGACTCGGCCGCAAAAACGCTCGGGATGTCCACCGAGGACCCTGGCCGAGCCCTGGACACCGTTTCGGGATCGATCGGCGCGGTACGCGCCGATCGGTGAGCCCCTCTTTTCTCTGGGGTGCTCCCTGACGTCTTTCGGGGGCTGCAGATCGCTGCAGACGTGCCCGGGCGTGCTCGGGATGGTCTGGCCTCGACGGGGGGCACTGGGGGAGTGATCTGCAGCCGGTCTGCAGTTGTCTGCAGTGCTGTAGCGCTCAGGGTGCGTCATTCTTTCTCATTTTGGGGTGTTTTTTGACAAAAGGGGGCTGCAGATTCTTGCAGACGCCCGTCGGTGCAGACCTGACGACCATGGGAGATCCCCACGACTGCTGGGAAGAGGGCCCGATAGGTATCCGAGCATCTGCAGCGCTCGTCATTGCGTGGTGAGTCTTTTTCTGCACCTCCTCCTCCTACCCCCCAACCAGGGGCTGCAGATTCTTGCAGACGCCCGTTCCTGCAGACCTGACGGCTGCAGGAGGTCCCCAAGACCACCAGGAAGAGGGCTGGATATGTATCCGAGCATCTGCAGTGCTCTTCGTCGGGCGGTGAGTCTTTTTAGGTTAGTTATGTCCGTCTTATGCTAATTGAGTCACGCTGCTGATACCGACGATCTTGCCTAATCCCTTGCTCGGATGTTAATGTCAGGGTACGATTCTGAAAGAATTGGGGGGTCCGGGGGGTTTACCCCCCGGGTTCGTTACAGTTATGGTTGGTTCTTTTGTTAGGGTTCGCCCTCTGACAACTGAGTCGCGCATCCTCGTCTTAGGTGGTCAGTCCTACCGCATCCTTGGAGTCGGACGTTAGGTTTGTGGGGTCCGGGGGGTTTACCCCCCGGCTCGTTCGAGTTTGGGTTCGTTAGGTTAGGTTAGGGTCCATCATAGGACGAAAATATGATAATTGAGTCATGTACACAACGTTGACGACCCTACAATACTACCATGTGATCTCATATTTCTGCCACCCGACCCTACATCGACACGATATGAGGGCCAAGCCTGATTACAGTCTCGTTCAGTATACTTGGTAGGGCTATCCGCTGTTTTCTTTGAAAGTCATGTGACTGCGTTTTGCGACGCACCCTAAATCAATTCCTTGTGCCACCACCACCTCACTCCGCCGCCACCACCATCCCTTCGTCTACCGCGACACGATGTTCCCCACTCGTCCGCCTTTTCCTGCTGGCGGACGCTCGAGAAAAGTAGAGGTGAGCACGCATATATGCTCACTTCAGCCACATCCGAAAGTACTCAACCCGCCCCCGAATGTCAGACGATCCCACCATCGCCCACTTTTTCCTGACGGAAAATGCTTGAGAAAAGCCAAGGTAAGCACGCATATATGCTCACTTCAGCTGCGTCAGAACACACTCGACCCTCACGCCGAATGCCGGATGACTTTACCGTCCATTCTTTCTCGGTGTCAAACGCTTGAGAAAAGCGCAGGTAAGCTCTTTCATGAGTCGCGCCCACGTCCTCACTCTAACCGCGGTAGAAAGTATTCAACCCACGCTCTCAATGCCGGATCCCCTATTCTTTCTTCATTCATGCGCACATACTTGCTCCAATCTCATCAGACGCCGTTCAAACCGCACTCCCCAAGTCAGACGCCTCTGCCACCCGCTTTTTCATGGCGTCAAACGCTTGAGAAGAGCACAGGCAAGTCGTTACTGCCCCGGACATGCGCATATACTCACTTCAGACAGCATCTAACCTGCGTCCCGAATTCCAGACAACTCCGCTGCCCACCTTTTCGCGACGCTGAAAGCCTCGGAAATGCACAGGTAAGCTCCCTCCTGAGTCACGCATGTATACTCACTACAACCGCGGTAGAAAGTATTCAACCCGCGGTCTCAATGCCGGACCTGCTCTTTTCTTCGTTCATGCGCATATACTCACTCTAGTCTCGTCAAGCGCTATTCAAACCATGCCCCAAGTCGGACGCCTCCGCCACCCGCTTTTTCATGGCGTCAAACGCTTGAGAAGAGCACAGGCAAGTCGTTTCTGCATCGGACATGCGCATATACTCACTTCAGACAGCATCTAACCTGCGTCCCGAATTCCAGACAACTCCACTGCCCACTTTTTTTGCGACGCTGAAAGCCTCGGAAATGCACAGGTAACCTCCTTCCTGAATCACGCATGTATACTCACTCCAACCAATGCCGGACCCGCCCTTTCCTCTTCGTTCATGCGCATATACTCACTCCAGTCTCATCAAGCGCTATTCAAACCACGCCCCAAGTCGGACGCCTCCGCCACCCGCTTTTTCATGGCGTCAAACGCTTGAGAAGAGCACAGGCAAGTCGTTGCTGCATCGGACATGCGCATATACTCACTTCAGCGTGTCAGACAGCATCTAACCTACGTCCCGAATGCCGGACGACTTTGCTGCCCACTTTTTTGCGACGATGAAAGCCTCGGAAATGCACAGGCAAGCTCCTTCCTGACTCGCGCATGTATACTCACTCCAACTGCTGTAGAAAGTATTCAACCCGCGGTCTCAACGCCGGACCCGCCATTCCATATACTCCAATCTCATCCAACGCTGTTCAAACTGCACGCCCCAAGTCGGACGCCTCCGCCACCCGCTTTTTCATAGCGTCAAACGCTTGAGAAGAGCACAGGCAAGTCATTTATGCCTCGGACACGCGCATATACTCACTTCAGCTGCGTCATATAGTACTCGACCTACATGCCGAATGCCGGACGACTTCACCATCCGCTTTTTCTTGTTGCCGTACGTTTGAAAAATGCACGGGTAAGCCCCTTCCTGAGTCACGCATGTATACTCACTCCAACCGCGGTAGAAAGTATTTAGTCCGCTGCTTGATGCCAGACGGTCTCACTAATCATCCCCGGTCTACCCGCTTTTTCCTGACCGCCATTGCTTGAGAAAGGCACAGGTAAGCACGCATATATGCTCACCTCGGCCATTACTCAATCCGGACACCGCATGCTAGACCGTCCCCCCATCTGCCCATTTTTTACGGATGGCAAACGCTTGAAAAAAGTACAGGCAAGTCATTTCTGCCTCGGACTTGCACATATACTCATTCTGATCGCGTTAGAAGGTATTCCACCCACATGCCGAATGCTGGACAACTTCACCATCCGCTTTTTCTCGACCGTCTATGTTGAGAAATGCACAGGTGAACCACTACATGAGTCACGCATGTACGCTCACTCCAACCACGGTTGACAGTATTTAGCTGTGTGCTTGATGTCAGATGACCCCGGTTCCTCGATAGTAAATGTGGGTTTAATGGCAAGCCTTTTCTCCGGCACCTCGGCTGTGAATCCGTTCTTGATTCCACCGCAGTAAATGAAAGGGAATCTTACAACATACCTAGACATGCGTCCCATACAATGTTAGAGCATTAGCACCGCTGTCTAATTACCACCTTCTCTGGCCAGGCTTGTTGTCTGAAAATATACCTTGAATCCCATTGTCAACTTTTTCATCCATTTCATATCGTCTGCTGCACGGACGATCGTCGGAAGATGGGTGTTGGGCTTCCATGATCATGTAGAACGCTGTAGAGAGTTCTCTCTATGTTCATATTCTCCATCGTCGCAGCTTTTCATAGGTCTCCACACTTCATCTGTCCGTCCGTGCATCAAAGCAGTCCGTCTGTGGTGAGTCCGTTCCTGTTTATCTTCATCCATTCCGTGGTCCATTCTTCGGACCAACATCCTCTTGTACCTTTGCGTTGCGAGTCATTATCGGACCTTGTCCGTTTATTCCTTGCTCGTCTTCCTTCTCTTGTTCCGCCCATTATCGCTCACTTTGTTACATTTTGCATCCGCTTTGTCGTTGGTAGAGTCTGGGCAAAAGCCCGGACTATAAAGGTGTGCTTCCATATTAATGAAGGGACCCGGACGTCCATCTTCAAGTGTGAGCGAGCGCTGCCTCACCTATCAATTCAATTCGTCGAGTCCCCCTACCTTAGCCTCGTGTTTTCTCTCTACTGTTGACCCACCCGGACTCGACAAAGCCATTAAAACCGACCCGGACTGTTTTCTCTCAAGTCCCCCATTTTCTAACCATCTGTAGAACCCAGGACAATTTCGTCTCGTCCCCATTATGAACTCACCACTTTACACTCACACCAACTTCCCTCTCCCTTCTCTACAACGCGTTCCGTGAACTCCACATACAGACATATTCGGGTCTGAAATCTTGGGATTGTTTAGAACTGGTTTTTCCATCTTCTGGTCAGTCCGGATAAAAAAGAACCCAAGTGAAACAGTAAAGATTCCAGTCAACCACCGAGCTTTGCGTTTTTAAACGTTTCACTTGCCAACTTTGTTCCACCAATTCATACCACTGAAAATGGGAGCTGGGCTCCGGTGATCATGTGGAATGTCCTCTTGTTAGTCCGGGACCTGTTTTGGCAAGTCGAAAGGGTAAGTCCGGAGTTCGATTCTAGGTGTTTGCGTAATATAGTAGCGACTTGCGAGCGCACAACTCTGACAGGTTGCACTACCAGTGAAGGATAATAAATGTACAGTCAATTTTTTCGCCTTTTTCATCCTGTAAATCACAGTCAAAGTATGGGCAAAATACAGTAAAAACTAGCGACCAAGGAACTACAAGGCAGTGTCATTGTCACTGATTTCAAGTCGCTGTTACTGATTATCAGCATATCGGACACTGATTATACACCATTTTACTTCCCACAGTGCAAATACCTCACAGAAACATAATCACCGACCATAATCGAATCACCACATTTCACCATCTTCAAGACAAACTTTGACATCATGACGTATGTTCACTGAATCTCCTCTCCAAATACAATCATGAGACTATTGCACTACAGGATACCTTGCAGTGTCACCGGATGCAACATCACCTTTCCTGCAGGCCAAGCTCAGAAGCACATGAGCGACTTTCATGCTGTTCTTCGCAATGTGAAATACAATGGTAAGCTATATACGTCCTGCTTTTGAACTACGCGCCAAACAATGTCAAGGTCAGACCATCTCCATTCAACGAGACAGTGAGACAGGCAAACTACCATGTCCATGTGGAAACCCAGGCCATGCTCGTTTCAATTATCAGAAGATTTATGCTCTTTGTCGCAGAAATCCACATCCGGACACCTCCGATACATGTCCGGACGATACCCTTCCACCGTCTGATCTAATTGGCGACAATACAAGCCATTCCTTGCTGGACAGCAACATCCCCTGCCCGATGGATGTGGACCCTCAGCCAGACTCCCTTGACCATGCACCACCTCCAGACCCCATTCCTGAAATAGCGGAGGAGTCTTCCGTCACTCAATATGACACAGGCGTGACTCAGGACCTTTGTCCGATCCAATCAGGCCCTTCTGAAAGCATTGGAGAAAAAGATGCCCTCATGTCTGATCTTGGGTCTCGATCGCCAACAGAGCAGCTCTTAGCTATTGGGTTGCGTGTCGATCCAACATATCACATCGTCATATGCGTTGCATGTGCCCATGCCATTTCTTGTTCCTCTGCCCACTCCCACCTTATTCGAATTCACAGCCGACCTCAGCAAGTCAAAAACGCATTTCCGTCAAAGGAGAAGGTCGATGAGCTCCTACGTAACCTCCAAGCAGATAAACCCCAGACCACATTTCCCACGCCAATCTCCCCTGTATCCGGCGTCTTCGTCGTCGACGGATATAGATGCCTTGTTCCAGAATGCAGTTCCACCATTGTCTTTTCTGACAAACGACGTTTCAACGAGCATTGCACGACTGCACATGCAAACACGCCTCTCAACCAACGTAAATTTGCGACTGTGAAAGCTCAGCCCCTAGTTCCTCAGGCAAACCACGTTTATTTGGTCGAAGTCACTTACTGTCCTCCATTACCTTCGAAAGGTCTTGCTGATGAGATTGAAGCACATCTCACATCAAGACACTTTTATACCCCTTCGGACATCTTCCAACCCTCATCTAACCAGCGTTCGAAAGGCACTCTCTTCGCTCAACTAGGGTGGGACATCTTGCTGGAAGGTGTTAGAATTTCGTCCGTTCGCAACACTGTCGCACCGCCTCGCCAGTCAGATCCCGGATATACCACACTCCTTCAAACGGTCGAAGAGTACTATGTTTCCATCTCTCCTCAAATCGCGCAACTGCCGGTACTCACGGCGCGTGCTGTGCTATCCACTGGCGAACTCGGCTCCCAACCCTTCAAGCCTCTGCAAGAGAAAGACACGCTCAAGAAGTATTCTCGACTGATGGCACTCTTTCTAATTTTCCTCATGCGCAACATGGACTCTCCCCTCGCGTCCTTTACCATCCCTCTCCATCCGGACCACGCTGTACAGCTCGCATCTCTTTATGAAGCCCTTCATTCCGATTCCCCTCCACCTCTCATGCCCATCGTCCACTCCACCATCCTCTCTCTTTTAACCAACCTGAGTCATGCTGCGCTTTTGAGCGACAAAAAAGACTTGCTGACACTATTTCTCCTCGCCTACCACCTTAGAGATGATGCCGGGAACACCACCAGAGTTTCTGCCATCCCCCCCAACATTTCCGCAATTCAATGGTGTTTGCGCGCGACTGCTGTGAAGGAGATTTTGGCCAATGCTGCTTTATACGATGGCGATACTTTTCAGTAAGTTCTGACACTGTTTTCATTCCTTTACTCACCTTTCAGAGCTTATGAAGATCACGCAAAGCCACTCATTGGGGCTGTCAAACCCGGCATGTTCACATATTTGCGTCAGAAGCACGCCTTTCTGAGCACCCTCGCATATTCCGAACCCGGACTTCCGCAATTTATTTGGAACAGCGATATGACTGTTCTATCCGCCGATGGCTTTCCCTTGACAGTCGCATCCGTCAGGAAATCTGCAGATTCTATCGTGGACGAAATGCAACAGCTTATCAAAAAATTGACCCTTTCGATCGACCTCTCGGACATATTGGAATACATTGACTCCAGAATGGATCCGGCAAAACCGGAGATGTGGTTCGTGGACCACCCAAGGGAAGACCTCCCGGGTACTTCGATTGTCAGTCAAGACAGCTCTGGATTATCCGTATTCTCCCGCCGTCTGTTTGAAAAAATCGCACTTGGCGGCCCATACTTTACGATGAGCGAGGATGGCATTGTGCCTCAAGCAGGTGGGTCCGACTGACACATGCGTGTCCATACTTGGGATTCACGCATACCTTTTCAGTTGAAATTTGGAAGTGGCTTGCAGACCTGGACGAGCTCGTCTCTGCGATGTATTATGCGATCACCCTGACTTGGGGTGGGGGTGCCCGAGGCACGGAATGTGACCACCTCAAGCATACCGTCCATGGCCAAGGCGACCGCCATGTGTTCATACTGAACGGCATGCTTTCGATCGTCACAACCTATGTCAAGACTCAGAGCATACAAGGTCACGGCAGGCTCATCGTCCGCACCCCGTCCCATCCTGTTTCTCGCCTTGTTGTCTTCGCTCTCAGTGTTCTCTATCCAGTTGCCGCCAAACTCGCCTTCTACGTGATGGACACGCCTAAAGCGCAGACTTACCTCGGTTACCTTTTCGTTCACCACGGCACCATCCTCAACAGCAGAGCATTCTCGCTCATCCTCCAGCACTATACGGAAAAGTTTCTTGGCCACTCGTTAAACCTGAGGGACTATCGGCAAGTGATGTGCTCTTTACTCTGCTCCCTCGCTCGAACCGATTTTGGGGTGCCTGATGAAGACGACCACGATCTTTCTGCGATTCATGCGCAGTTTGGTCACTCGGCAGCGGTTGCCGACGGCCATTATGGGATTCAGGGTACGAACGCCCTTTCCTTTGTATCCCATACCGCCGTCGCCTCCATGCAGCGGGTATCCTTGAGATGGCATGCGTGTCTTGGTATTTCAGCTTCCGATCTACCTGCGGAAAACACAGAAGGTCTCGACCGTGCTGCCCAGCTACTGGACTCTTTTAGGTCCCCCCTGACGTCCTCCATCCAACAGGTCGCTCGAGACTCTATCCGGGAGTTCCAGCACACCGTCCTCTCAAAATGGACCAGCCTCCTGCAAGGATTTGGGTCCGACCTTGTTTCGTACATCAACTCCACCTTCAATCCATCCGCATTTCCACCCTCCGGACTCCTGCCATCTATTACGGTACACCCCACCCTCGCTTCTCGCGTTGCTCCGCTTTTCCCCGGCACATCTCATTTTGCCTTTACATCTCCTCAGCAGGCGGAGCTGGTCCAAAGCTCCCTTACCAGCGACCACGTCTTGGCCGTTTTGCCCACCGGAAGTGGCAAGAGCCTGGCATTTTTTAGCGCACCATTGCTCAACCCTACTTCCATGTTCATCGTTGTCACACCTTTGGTTGCACTGACCGAAGACATGTGCCGAAGACTTGCCGGATATCCCATTACTGGCGGGAAATGGTCCACCGACGTCAACCCTTTTGACGCCCAGCTGGTTATTGTTCCTGCTCATGAGGCGGGCACGTCGCATTTCTTTACATGGGCACATGCAAACTCTGAACGCATCCGTCGAGTATTCATCGACGAAGCCCACCACGTCTTTGCGTCCGATTCTTATCGCTCTTGTTTCAAGCTTTTCCATCTGCTCACCCGACTGAAAAAACCAATCACACTCCTGACTGCAACGATCTCCTCCCATTCGATCCCCACTCTTTGTGAAAAAATGATGATCGACCAGCTTCTCCTTCACGTCATCAGGGCACCCACCTCCCGTCCGAACATTGGCTATCACGTCATCCCGGTTCATGAGTCACGCCTAGTGGAGAAGACCGTCGAGATCTTTCAGTCGCTAACCCTAGAGCCTCGTGAACGTGGGGTTATATACACCACAAGCATCGAGTTTACCCATGAGATCGCCCAGGAGCTGTCCATCCCAGCCTACACTAGCCGCATCCTCCCTGACGAGCAGCAAAACAAAGAGGAAAAGTCGCGCCGTTTCCTTGCTTGGAGAGCCGGAAAAACACCATGGATTGCCGCAACCATATGCTTCGGTGAAGGCGTTGATTTTGAAAGCGTGCGGTATGCAATAATCGTCGAACCAAAAGAAATGCTCTCCTTTCTTCAAGAGTCCGGACGGCTTGGCCGCGATGGTCTTGCCTCGCATGCATTTACCATATGGAGCGCATTACCGCGTCAACCTCCTTCCGAAGATCCGGACCATTGCGGAAAGCGCTCTATGGCCCATTTCCTCCAAACAACGTCTTGCAGGAGGCTTGCATTAGGTCAGTTTGATCCGGGAGTGCACTCGTGTGCCTCATCTTCCGACAATGTCCTGTGTGATTTTTGCACTGGGCTTGCCGAGGTATATCTTATATCGTCCGTCCTTTCTCTCATCGCTCACTTGCCTTGCAGTCCGTCGAGCTATCCATGCCGTTTCCCCTTCGGTTTGACCTCCCTCCTGCTCAAAAACCGATCTCCCCTTCAATTTCCGTCCAAAGCAATGCTCTCGTTATTGAGCAAGTATACAATTCCGGAATGCAACGGATGCAAGTCCTTTGCTCTATTATTTCACGGATTGCTACCGCCGGGTGTGCAGTTTGCTGGGTTCTTGGCGAGCCACAAACAGGGCCTCACGAACACGACCGCCCCTATCTCTTCAACTCGTTGCTGTCCAGCCTTCGTTCCAAACACAGAGAAGACGACATCTTTTGGCCATCATGCCACCTCTGCTGGATACCATTCCGACCCCCATGCAACCACCCTTCCGTTAGAAGGGGCGAGAGGCTTTTGCCTCAGGACTGCCCACATCCTGAGATCCCGAACGTCATTCCTGCGACGTGTTCTTTAATTTATGTCTATTCTCACTCGTCTAGACCCTTCCTTGAAGTCATCTCGGACAGCTTATCCCTTGATCCACCTCTGTCGGACTCCACTTCTCGATTTCTTCAGTGGCTAACAGAACCTTCGTCTTCTCCCGATTCCATTCCAAACTTTGCACTCTTTTTAATCACGTTTTCCGAACGTTTCAATAGATAGCTCGAACCACTCGTCACACATTCTTCCGCCGTTGGTGCACCCGTAACCTTTGCTTCCATAGACAATGTCTTTGCAATATATGTTGGGTGTGTGACTCAATCCGGTATTCACAAAAAAAAAAAGACTCGGTTGCTCTATCTATATCTGCTTCAATAGACAATGTCCATTGCATATTCGAATGTTGGTATTAAAGCGTGCCTCTCTTCGCGCTGCGCTATGCCCGTTCGTCATTCCGTTTCTAAACCAACGTGTTCTTTGTATCTGCTGTAAGCATTTCCCCTTTGTGCTCCAATGTTCACTTACCTGCGGAGTGATGCTTCTCCTCATAGTGTTCCATCAGCTCCCACGGAAGACTTTTGAATTCACACAGGGGGCATTTGAACCGATCGCCCTCTTCTTGAATGACCCACACCTGGCCTGTCCTATCATTTAGTCGTATTTCATTGTCATATCCGATGAACATTACCAAACGTGTAGAGGTGGAGCTTCTTGTTGTCGTTATGACTTCCTTTGATGTGTCTTTCGAGCTCTATTCTGCTATTGTTTTTGAACTTGTCAAAGCAATACGGGCAAACTATTTTGCTGGCTGCCATGGTCGTCACGAGAATACCCGGGTGAAGAGGATCGCGGCATAATTTTCCCCGATAAAGACGTTGCTGAGTCATCGACTATTCAGAATACATTGTGGTTGACGACTGTAACCTGCTTTGATGCTAGTACTGTAGATAGCTTTTCTGACCGTCACCACAGCAGGTAGGTGCAAAGGGAACAGTCCGGTTCAGTCTTTGGGTGGTTTTCGTCCAGTCCGGATGGGTTGACCGAGACAGACAGGGTAATACAAGCGTTTCTAGTCCGCGCAAATCCCTAACTCTACCGACAACACATCACATTGCAAACAAGAGCCAAAAAGAACGAAGAAAAGGAGACGACAGATCAAACACGAGTGCAAAAGTAAATGATTGGATCTGGTATATATGGACCGCAGGACGGATGAACAAGTCAAGCGAACCAACTACCAACGGACTGAAGTGAAAATAAATAGACTCGCCGCACATGAATTGGCTTGATGCAAAGGTGGATGGCTAGATTGCTGTAACCTTTAAAATGCTGCGAAAAGAGGTGGTATGAGCATAGAGAGCGTAAACTCTCTACATCGCAACGGTACTTTACGATCACCTGACTGACACGTGACACGTGGGAAACGGATGATGGGTTGAACATTCACCAAGTCCAGTGCGTGTTGTCTGTTCCTCACATCACTCACCACCCCACTCCACCGCTCCCGACAGCCATGTCTGCTGTCGACGCTCTCCTCTCGCTCGTACAGCCTGTCGCCCTGTCTCCCGAAAAGACCAAGGCCATGGACGCGCTCAAGCAGGTGAACGAGGAGCTGGAAGTCGAGTTGAAGACCATGCCTGACGACAAGGAGGAGCTCGCAGAGGAGCAGGACATGTGGCTGGTTCGATGGGATCGCGTACTGGTGTGCGACAACGGTTCTCGTTCGTCTCCATGTACTAATGCTCTCGGCAGGCTAAGGCTACGGACTGCCTCCGCCGGGCCACTGCTGTTGCCATCGAGGCGAGGCTGAAATCTGGGATGGCCGAGCAAATCAAGGAAGCCGAATCGACCGCCAACGCATGGAAGGCGGCTGCGAAAGCGCGTCAAGCTGCCAAGGGGTCGGCTGCACGCCAGCCAGCTGTTGCAGGGCCCAGTGGGCAACAACAGACGTCGACGGAGCGTGGTCAAGAAGTCGAAGGGCCCCCTGCTGTACCCGTCCAGAAAGGCAAAGAGGCTGCGACGCCCTCGACACAACCGGCTCCCGAAGAGGCATCAAAACCTCAGCAAACACGTCGGGTTGGGGTAATGACAGCAAAGCCCTCTGTAAGTGGTTGGTCCTCGCCTTTCCCTTGCGTTTGACATTCCAACAGAAGACCACCGATGCCTCGTTCGAGATGAACGCCAAAGACAAAGGGAAAGCCGTCGCAATGGAAGATCTGGACGTTGTCGAGCATGAGGTTGCGTGCGCCAAGTGCGAAGAACGGAACCAACCGTGCCGAGGACCCCTCGACAGGACCTGCGAGCTCTGTGCTCGCCTCAAGGTCACCTGCAACAAGTCCAAGGGACGAGGGAAAGCTCGAGCAAAGAGCACCAAGAAGGCGACAGAACCAGCGACAGAAGAGCCAGGTGAGTTCGATCTGGATCGCTTGCCGCCCAAGTCCAATGCCAACAGCTCAAGCCCCGTCGTCCAAGCCAAAGCGGCTCCCAGTCCCCAATCCACCCAAGCCCCGCCTCGAAGAAGTTTCGTCGGAAGGGAAGGCGCGAGCAACGAGCACCAAGAAGGTGACGGAACCAGTCGCAGAAGAGCCAAGTGAGTTCAATCCGGATCACGTACCGCCCAGGTCTAATGCCGACAGCTCAAGCCTCTTCGTCCAGGCCCAAGCGGCTCCGCAACCCACCCAAGCGCCAGCTCGAAGAAGAAGATTCGTCAGATGAAGAGAGCGACAAGCCCGTCACGAAGCCGCCGCCTAGGAAGAAGGTGTGCGTGATGATCAGCCAAGCCCCCTACCGCACAAAGCCTACCGCGGAAGAAGCCCGAGAAGCCACACGGTCGAGCGGTCGGCTGGATGCCCAGCACATCTTGAGCCAACTATACCGGATGCGATCGCGGATCAAGGCTCGAGAAGCCCAAATGGGGAAGATGCGCGAGGAGTGGAAGAGCGAGGAGATGGAGCTCAGGGAAATGGGGAAGGAGACCGATCTACTGATAGAGAAGTTCGTCGATGTCGAGGCTGCCCTCGAGGCCTAGATAGATCTACCCTTATAATTTTGTATACGGCATCAATCACATTCGCTTTTCATCCCATCCGTGCAAGTCCGGTCCGCATGAGCTAGAAGGGTTATTACAAGGTATTTTATAAAAAGACAATGTGAATCGAAAACAACACGGGATGCAAGCTACCGCTTGTATTGTCTTCGTCCGTGATCTTCCGTCTACTCTTGTGCAGGTGATCGTAAAAACAAGGGGTTAGAATAAATGTAAGCCGGATCACAAATCGCGCTTCGGGCGAACAAAAGGTATACACAACGCGTGATGAAAAGTCGGATATGAATAGAGGGCGAATGCCAGATGGTTTGTTATAGTTGTCTGTTCTCTGTCTTCTTTCCTTCTTTCGTGAGAGACGCTCCCACTAAATCCACGGTGCAACAGATGCCACCGGACGAACACCACGCTAGAAAATAAATACAGATAGGCAGAGCGACCCGATCCCCCTCCGACACCAACTCTTCTATTTTTGACCGGAACTGCGGATAACATGGCAGCAGCATTGCCCCATTCAAAGGGAACGCCTTTGCGAGCATGATTCACCAAAGGCTGAGAAGGAGAAGTGGATTCATGGACAAAAATTGCGAGACCCCACAGACACCAAGGAATCCGTGGGCGCGACTCAATGTCTGGCACTCTGGTCAGTCGCGGATCTTTTAGACTCCAGCACCGCGTGGTATCTGTCTTGTCTCCGGCAATAGTGGCATCAGGGGCAACAAGCAAAAATGTCTTGATGGAGATGGTAGTGCTAACGCTTTCAAGAGTCCGGTGTATGACTTGAATATATCCGCCGGATTCTCTCCTTTGATACTAGTACTGTACATCACTGTTCTGAGCTGGTATGCAATCAGTGGTGTCGCCCAGCAGAAGTCTACATGCATCCAAAGGCACTTGAATTATTTTATTTTATTTTTCTTTTGTTCCACGTGGATGGCTTCCATTTACCGAGTCGCTTCTACGATCGCCTCAGGTCCCTTTTTTTTTAATCTCGACAGATTAGATATCTAATCACACTTCCCCTGTTTTTTTCTTCTTCTTTACTTTACGCATCTTCCTTCCATCCATTGCACTCTATGGCCCCGCGCTGCTCCTCCACCTGCCCATTTTGCTGCGGCACATACAGCGACGCCGCACGCCATTTCGACTCCCACTCCAATGATCGGCAGTTGCAGTTATATGTATTTAGTGAGTGTTTCGACCATATCCTCTTTACTGTCGCTCATTTATAGACCGCGTTTACCCCCTGAGTGAATTCATAAACGGGTACCGCTGCCCCATGTGCGATTTCACCGGACTGCCATTTCCGCTTTACAACCATCTTTTGAGTCATTTCGTGGTTCACGTACGTTCCATATTCCTCCTAACCCATCTGGCCTTCTTCATCAATGGTAGCAGCCAATCGAAAATGGGGATCCTTCCGACTCGGAAGTAGAACGCCCTCGCAAACGGGTCAAGTATGCGGATTTTCGCACTCCATCTCTCACTGCCCCCACGAGCTCGCTTTCAAGAACACGCTTTGGGTCCGCTTCCTCTCAGCGCACTGTGCTCGAGGACGAACCCCCGACCCCCACACCGCTCCCCACCAAAAACACCACGCCAGCCCCGCTTTTCAACAAGAAGGCGCCCAGAAAAATAACAACCTCGTTATCCGCCAACCTTGAAGAACTCGCAACCCAAATCACCAATTTTTTCAAGACGCACAAAGACACCTGCCTGCTTCACACGATGTTAAAGATGAGTTCGGGCAACCCCCACTCGTCTCTCCTGTCTTGCGACATCCAAAGCGCTCCGCGCCCTCCACCCTTTAACGACTTTCGCCGCGAGTTTCGAAAGGCCAACAATACTGGTCGCTGCCATTCTTGCGGCTGTCCCAAGTTTGACGGCATATCACACGACGGCTCATGGAACGGTCCCGCGAAAAATTGCAAGGACGAATCCTTACAAGACTGGATCGTCGGTCTGTCCTACTATGTCTGGACTTTTCCCGATTTCCGTCGAAAGGTCTTTACGTTGCTGGGCATCCCGTTGGGCGCTTTCGAGGACAGGGCATCGTATGCGCTTTGGCTGGGAGAGCGCAATGGTAGGGATCCGTCTTTTATTTCCTCTAACCTCGCGGACCTTCTATTCGTAGTCGCTAAAAATGTAGATACGCTCTTTGGAAAGTTTGACCCCAGCGAAGAGTAACCGCTCGTCTCTTGTGCCGTTTCTTTTTTGTAACACCGTATATGCACCGGTTAGCCGAGTATTCACAAATACCAAACAGTTTTTGGCGCGATTCGATCGTCCAAAATTTCAAGTCTTTCAGGATATAGTGGTTCCAGTGGCCAGCGTCCTTTCCGGATTGAAAGCCTCCGGATATAACCCTTTCCGTTCCGTGGTACACGCCAATCAGTATATGATACCTCTGCTATCTATCCCGATACATCCATTGCCTCTCCCGAGTTGTCAGTAGCGGTAAGGAAAATATTCTTTGCCTCTTCAGAAGGTGGGAAATGGTGCCAATATACGTTTGGCGTTTTTCCCCCCATCGAAAAAAAGTGATCTTTGATGTCGTTCTCTCCAACAAGTGCAGACTTCCAGCAACATCGTTGGCAGGTAATCTGGATCTTTCCGTGGCTGTTCTTCACCAACAACTCCCTAGTTTGCGGCCTGCAATCTTTAGTTCCGCAGCCCTTGAATGGGAAGCCCCACGGTCTGAGGGGCGGATAATGAACGCCAATCCGCCTGCTAAGCGTTTCCCCTGCTCCTCTTTCTCGATAAACCAGGATCGCGCTAGTTGCCTGCAGCAATGCGCGGTCACGCCCTATGGCATTGGACACTATATCCCATATATTCCCTTTCTTATCCGTGCCGATCCGTTCAATGATCTTGCTGATACAAGCTTTCAGATCCTTTGTGTGGATCGATTTCGCTCCGAATGCAAGCACAAAGTCGAACAAGTTACTGTAAACCGCGATTAGATTTTTTTTGTACATGGGATAGTTTACTTGCCTGTCAACAAGCGTCTTTATATCTTCATACGACCTCCGATGGGAAATGACGGAACCGCTTATCGCCAGGAACAGACCGCGCCAACCTCCTCTGGTGAACGGTGAGTCGTCATACCACACCTCTGCAGCGTTCTGGTCACTCCTCAATGCTATGTCGCTCGCCATCTTCATAGCGCTGATCAAACGTTGACCCAGCGCGGCCTTCAACACATCTCCTGCCAAATTGCCGTTGAATGTACCTGTCATCAGATCCGCGGCCGCATCCAGAACAACGAAGGTGTTTGCAGGCAACTTCCACCTGTTCGACCAATCAAGGAAACTTTTCTCGTGATCCGTTTCCATAACATCTTGACCAAGGCCAACCAAAGCAAGGTGTAACTGTCGCGCCGATCAGTTCACGATCCGCGCTGAGTCGCGCTCCATACATTTTCTTTTTTTGGTAGATACAAGTTTCTCATCTCTAGATTCAGTGTTTCCTGGAGGACGCCTTCGTTATCGGATGCAACGAAGATGAGAAGAAGTGGCCAATTGAGCTTTGAATGTCTTCTTCCGCTGTAACCGCCGAACGTAAACTATAACGCGATCAGATGCACCTCTATCAAATATCATACCAACTTACACGGACCAGCATTTTCCCCCGTTCACCTTCTCTCACTGCCTGCCTACTTTGCTTATCATCACAAACAAGGCAGAGAAAATCTCCATCTCCATTCAACGTGTCGAACTCGATGCATCCGGGTGCGGATCTGATAGGTTGAAAGCACATTTTTGCCTTGCACTTGACGCATTCCAACATGTATTTTTCCTCGACGTGGTCCCCACAAAAGCTACAAAACCGCTTTGCGACGATGACCGGAGGTTCTTTTGCAGCAGTAGGGAGAGCAGGTTCGTATTAGTTTTTTTAGCACTCACCAACGTCAAGAGTAGCATTTTCCCAGCTCTCGCCTTGCATGATGGATGTCTCGGGTGATGTTGGTCAAGTTGTTGACCAGTATTTACAATGGTTAGTTGAGTCGCGCCCGGACCACATTCGCATCACATAGGGTCCGGAAAACCATATACTGATTCAGTCACTCCGATCACTCCCTGTCCCTGCTTGTTCGACATAAAAAAGGTGTACTCTACAGTCCAGATCCTATTTTGTAACGGATACAAATATTGCTGCTAAAGAAGGGCATACCGGATATGTATGCCAATATATGTCCGGACAATTGCCGCTGACGGAGAAAACGTACTCCCTGACGTCCGAATAGGTTACTACTTTCGATTCCCATCCGCACCGCCTGCATTGCATCCTGATTCCACCGTTTCTAGAACGCGTGTGGAGCTCATACGCCCTTGGCCTGCAACCTTCGGTTCCACAAGCAGCGAACTCGATGCCCCACGGTCTCATGGGAAGCGAATCCAACCCAATCTGTCGGCATTCTACCAACCCAGATCCTCGTTCCCTGTACACCGCCAAAATGCTATTGACTTCCAACAGGTCGAGTTCTTGAGAAGCAACTTGAAGCACTGTGTCCCATATTCCACCCAGTTTGTTCACCCCCATGCGCTCGATCATTTCGGTGAGCACATTTCTGATTTCATTCGGCAGCGTAGCCCCGCCCCCAAATGCGAGAGCCAGGTCAAACACACCCCTTTTCAAACTTTACTTTTTGAACCGACCGCAGTAAGATGAACACTCGCCTCTCTATGAGCCGCTTCACTTCCATCATCCCATTCGTCGTCCTTACAGCTGGCGCACATGTGCCTAATAAAAGGACTCTCCATCCGCCGCGAAAATGAGGAGAGTGTTTGAACCAGGTCGTGCTTTGGGGCGGCGGATTACTTTCTGCACACCGGCTCGCCGCTTTCATGGACTGCAAAAGGCTATCCCCGCAGTAATCCTCTATCACCTTTGACACTGGGGCGAACCGAGGGTTTGTTCTTCCCCCGGCATGCTGCAGATTTCCAGTGTTGGTCTCTGCATGCGTGTCCAAGACAACGAACGTGTTCGCAGGAAATCCGGAGCGGATCGACCGGTCTAGGAAATTGACACCAGCATTCATTTTCCCTTGAGATGCCATTTCCCCGCCCGCCCTCAGCAATCCGTGGACACCTTCTGACTGCGACAGTATGAATCCGGTTCGCTTTGGAATGGGGTTGACTCACGTTTTCATTTTCAAAATGCTCAATGTCCATTGCCAGTGCATCCCGTAGGAAAGTGTCCGGATTGCCTGCCAGCTGCAGGCTGATGAAGAGCAGCGGCCAGTTTAATCTCGCGTGTTTCCGTTCACCGTAACCTATAAATCCATACTGGTCTTGTGGGTAGCCATCTCTTGTCACGGAGATAGATAACCTACTGCCGGATGAGCTCGACATTTCCTTGTTTTATTCCACTTTCTGTGATCGCAGAGCAAGCAGAGAAACGGATCCGAATTAGAAATGGTTTCAAATTCGATGCAACCGAACCCTTGTGCGGAAGCTTGCTCGCAAACGACCGCACCGCATTCAACACACTCGTGTAAAAGCCCCTCTCTGCGGCAACCACAAAAGCTGCAATACACCTTCTTCACGGTATCTTGCAGTTCCGCTGTAAACCGAGTTCATGGTCGTGCATGTACTCTGTTTATCCGCTTACTTTTTCTTTCCGGTTCACTTTCCGCCGCTCTTTCATACGGCGAAGGCCGCCTCTTGTTTTCATTCGTCTTTTCCTTTGGCATTGTGAGCGTTTCCGGGGCTTTACGCAAATGTCGTTCCTTGTTCGCCTCGATTTTATAACGTGGCGTGACTCATACGCAGTATCTCCGCCCCGAAACTCCGTCTGTCTCGCTGCTTTTTCGGGCTTGTTTTGTAATACGGAGTGACTACTGCTGATGTAATTTCGTAACACTTTGGGTTTCAAGTCCGTGAACGGAACAAGATCACACATGCTCAATGTAAAGATCGAAGGAAAAAATTTGCGCACTGTGCTATGAATGACTCTACCCCACTTTAAGCAGGGCAAGGCCAGAGCACAGAGAGCACTTTCGGAATCTGCCGCAGTGTTGCATTTAATCTCCAGCGGGCCAAGGGCGGCCCCTCTGAGAGAAAGTCCGGACGCAGTATGCCTACCTGTCGGCAGGATGACTGTTGCCCGAAAGGGCAGGACTGGATCTGTGATACACCATCCCTATCTGTCGACAGGCGAGAGCGGATCACAGAAACTAAATACATCTATACAAGCCGATCCGATCGTTGCTATCTACTTGCCATCAGCAGGCCAAGGGCGGCCCCTCTGATGGCATATCCCACAACAGTAATTCTCCCTCAGGAGATATACGCCTACCTGTCGGCAGGACGACTGCTGCCCTTAAAAGGGTAGGATCTTTTCCCAAAAGGCTGCGCCCATCTGTCGACAAGCAACAACCGATCAGAGAAGTTTTCTTCCGCAAGCGGAAGGGCGGAGCCCCCACATACGCAGGTGGCTCGAAGAAAGAAGAAGCAACGTGTCAAAAAAAAAACAACGTTGTAAACAAGACCAAACAATCAGTCAGCATTATCCGAGCATCGCACGGCCTTGCCGAGTTCTCACGGTGGGCGGGAGGCTAGTCCACAATGGTCTGGATGGATGTTGGAGCAGGGACGGAGAGAAAGAGACGAAGCGGATGATGAATCGAATAGACGCAAGAGGCGGCGCCTCTTCGCACTTGGGTGTTCAAGTCCCTTTATAGAATTTATAGTCCATGTACATTCCGGACCTGACCAAAAAGACTCGCCAACAACGGACAAACCCTAAGAAAGGAACAAGTAAAGAAACAAATAGAGACGCTCCGCACGGCGGAAGACAAGACAAGACGGATCCATCATTTCGAGTGGCAAATTTATTCGCACGTTCCGTCGTTTATAATTCTCCCTAAAACCCAAGACCGGATCGAGCGCTTGCGCGAGAAACATCGTATCCGGTTCTCTACGAAAAGTTCCGAGGACGAAAGCGGATCACCCTGTGCCATATTGAGTCACAACAAGCCGCTACATCGACCATTCCAGGCAATCACATTTGAGCTCAGATCAATCCGTCACCCATCGATGTCCGAACACAAGCAACGCGCTCGAGAGATCACACACTTTCTCATTCCTTCAATTCATAGGGATATTGATGAAGACACTTGGCTCCAGTATGAGCAAGACGCCGTCTGGTACGGCATCCCAGAACCCAAGGAGTATCTCGTGGCAGGGGAAAAGATTTTGCGACACCGAATTCCTGTTTTCGATTCCCAGCGAAATCTCATAGGCTATGTTCCCTTGCCGTCTCCATACGTCGCATCTTGGCTTAATCTCGCTAAATCCGTCGTCTTTTATATTTGCGAATGGAAAATGTGGGTAGCCGAAGGCAAGAAGATCAAGCCATCTGTACCCCTAGACGTCATCACCGAGCTGAAACACGATACTGGCACCAAGCTATGGCAATATCTCACAGTCCGCCGCATGGTCGTCGACGACCTCCTCTCCGGACGCGATACACTCGATGTGTTTGATGAATACATCATCAAGGAAACTCACTGCTGGTTCTGGACCGGACTGGACAGCATCTCCGAAGACGATGCAGTGATTCTTGGGTTAGACCCCGTCGATCAATCCAACAGCGATATCTTTGGTGCGTACCACAAACACACACGCCATCTCCTGTTCACTATTCTATACAGACTTTGACAACCTGCCGGACAAGGTGCTTGAATGTGCCGATGAATGGGTGTGGGGTTCCATTCCGGGGTTCGAAAAGGATTGGTTCAAGGATATCCAACAACTCACGAGCCTCGTTCGGAATCCAAAGCGCAAGGCCAGCATCGCGGACATTCCCTGGACAGAAAACGGCCTCGCTCCCCGTATCTGGCATGAGAAGCAAGACCCAATGGTCCGATTCCTCGATGAGGAATCCGATCAACACGTTCAATTTTCGTGAGTTGGTTGACCAATATTTCCTACGTTAGATCCACTCCGACATGCTTCCAAAGCCGTGCGCCATATCGGAAAGAAATACAGCCTGCACGGTAGGCAGAGCTTTCCACCAACTGCACATATCTTTTTACATCTTTACAGCGATCCTTCTCCTCAAACCGGTGGTTCCAACAGCCACCATCACGCCCTGGAGGAGGATATGGGGTGAGTGGGCTCTTCTTCTTACCTCTTCGTTGTATCTTGCTTCCATTCCTCAGAGACAACGCAGATACGGACATGGAGAGTGAAGCGGTTGCCAGGTATGTGACTCACCATTGCAGCCGCTCATTCTAAGCCATCCGCAGTGGCGGAAATCAGGCTCCGGGGCAAGTCACAACTAACCAACATGCGGTACATAGCACTGATGCCCCGGTAGCCTGTTGGACAACCCAACCACCCGACGGATCATCCACGACTACGTGCATGGCGCGGACGAAATCCCCGTTACCATGGGCAAACTGGAACGTGCCCTCGGCAGCGCGTACTCTCCTAACTTGTGGAGTGTCGTCATCGATTCTGTCCGCAAGGGAGTTGACGAGGAAGATGAGGCCGAAGAGATGACCGTTGATGAAGCGTTCGAGGCAATCATCCACCCGGAGCAGAAGCGCATCGATATTCTTGAAGAGAAAAGACTTCTTAGTCACGAATTGTAACTGTCCTAGGCGTACTATTTGGCAGTGTCCGGGCAAGCTTTCAAGCGAACGTTGTTTCGATAATCGCTCTATGCTACTCTTAGTTGTTGCCTTTGGATCTTCCATCGTTCGTCGAGGTTGGGCTGTGATCTCCATTCTCATCCGCGGCTCAGTTGTCTGGTCCGCCCATGTTGCATTCCCACCAGTCCATCACACTGCCGATCGACACTTGTTGGACGGACCATCCGGATACCCTCTGACAGATGTAGTTATCCGCTGTCCGCATTCGCTATTGCAACCCGGAGACAGGGTGGCCTCCAATCATCCTCTCACTACTGAACCTTTCCGGTACACTCGCCACAAAACTGCGTCAGTTGATGCGAATTCACACCATCAGGAACGGATTCTGTTTCTAAAATCATACAACCGAACGGACTTGTTGAATCCATACTTGACCGTTACTCACCCGTGACGTATGCTTACGTCAACATTACCGCAGAACAAATGTGGTCACGTGAATTTCACGCGACATTCACGTGATCCACTCACGTACATTTGACAAGTCCGACAGCAATCCTACCACTGCTACCATTCACGACTTTCCTATCTTTTTCTTGGTCTATTTTCTTGGTTTATTTTCTTGGTTCAATTACAGTCTATCAAATGGCTAAACTAGTGTCGGAAATGACCCCCGAACAGGTATGTCGTGTTCTCAGAATGGACACCGTCTTCTGATCAAAACGCAGCTTGAGCGGCACCGTGCCCTCTCTAAAGCCCGGCAGCAGCGTCGGCGAGAGCGCTTGTAAGTCCTTTAGCATTCTCATCACACTAACTCACCTTCTGTGCTCAGGCAAGGTAAAGCTCTCCAAGATTACCGTAAACGCGCTGTGGAATACCAAAAGCGCTACATGTAAGTCCTCCCAGCGAGTTGTTTTCCGTCTCACACCCGTTTAGCAATCGGCGCGCTGGCGAAGAGGGCACTCATCCTGAGCCGGGCCCAAGCCAGCCTACTACCGGGTAAGTGGCTCGCTCTCTCCCGCTTGGCAGCCCTCATCTAGCTGTAGAGCATACGTCTCGGATGCCGATAATGGCCAACGCGAGCCACAGGCAGGACCGAGCAACCGTCGCCGTCGCCGGACCCGTGCCGCTCAATCGCCCCTCCCACAGCATGGGAGGCAACTCCGATCGTAAGTCGTACGCCGTCCTTTGTTTACACTCTGACGGCCCCTCAGAAGACGGGTACATTACCAAGAGCCCGAATCATCCGAGGAACCCCAGTCTCCTCCTCGCCGCTCATACCGAAAGTAAGTATTAATTCCAAACCGGGCGTCATCTTACCCGCTCCTAGACGGAAGCAAACGACGCCCGCATGCGAAAGTGACGACGATGAAGTGGAAGAAGACGCTCCACCAGCCCGGTAAGTATTTTTACACGTTAACCGCCCCAGTGCTCACGCTCTTAAAGTAAACGGACCAAGCGAGTCGTCTTGTCCGACACCGAAGACGATGGTCCCGCCTCGCATGAAGATGGCGAAAATCATGCCAACCAAGTCGTAGAGTCGCCGCATTCAACGTGAGTCGCGCATGCTAACCGCACTCTCAATCTGACATTAGTACAGGGACGCGGACATGCCCGAATACGACCAACAGCCGCCTTTCGACATTGACGACTTTCTCAGCGGCGACGCAGTCGAGGGTGCGTTTGACACTGCCAACGCAGCGTCTCCATCAAGGTGAGTTGCCGCTGAAAAATACCCTGCTTTCCTGACAATATTCTAGGGGTTCCTCTTCAGAGGAGGATCCCGCACCAGAAAGGCAAGTCCCTTTTTTCGTTAATTGCTCCATGACAACTTACAGCAATGTTCTAGTCCGGTAGCATTATCAGACTCTCGGGCAGACGTCGAGTAAGTTGCTGCCTCTATCTCGCTTTTTTTTTCTGACATTCTCGCAGAGTCATCTCTTCAGAAGAACAAGCTGCAGAGGAGGACCATTCCGTGGAAACGTGAGTCGCTTCCTTCATTTACTTGATCGAGCAATGCAACTGATCGCCACGAAGCGCACCCGTGGAAGAAGCAGAAGATCCCCCTGAAGAACCCAGCGTTGACGACCTGGCGGTTGAGTCACGCCCCGGGATGATTTTCAAACCGTAAGTCCGTGTCTCTACGTTGTCATTCCTCGACGCCTACACCGATCTCCTAGAAGTACTATGGACGCGTCGCAAGGATCCGGCAGCGACTCTTGTCAACCCATCCCTGCAAGGCATTCTAGGTGAGTTTTCCGAGTATCCAAGACCGCCGTTGCTAACCCGACTTGTTTAGATTCGCCCCTCCACCAACTCCGTCTCTCTCCGCCGCGCCATCAACGAGCGCCGAGGTGACTCCGGTAGAAGACCTCGTCACGGACATCCTCGGCATTCAGGCGTGTCAACAGGCACCTACGGTCGAGTGGTCGAGCGGGCAGCGGTCGGTCCTGCCATACCTGCCCAAGCGCGACCGGAGGCGTCGACTACGCAACATCCTCGAAAAGGATGCCGAGTACGCCGTCGATCTGGCAAAACTACCAGAGGCAGGACCAAACAGCGCGGTCGTCGTGTTCCTGGACTCGGGGATGAACCGCCGCGACATTCGCAACGCCGCTCACCAAGCATTGAGCGAAAACAAGAATGTTGTCATCCGCGGATACGTCGACACGGACGACTTCAAGCTATCCGTAGAAGATCTCGAGGATCACTTTGGGATCAGTCCCCACAGGCCCGTTGAGGCACACGGTGCGTCGTTTATCATAATGCATCTTCTTTCTAATCCGATATTGCAGATATGGCCTTGCGCGCCCGCGATTTCTCACATCCGCACGTTTCCACCAACGTCGCGGATTTCGTCAAAGGCATTTCGGACACCCGGGTATCCAGAGTCGCGCTCGGGTTCCCGCTCCCGCAGTACACCCTTCCCACCCCATTCGAGTAAGTATCGTCTACATCCTTGCTTGTCATCTGATTTATATTGTTTCAGGAACCTTGACGACGGACTCTCTCTCGGTTGGGCTCAGACGCAAGTCCACGTCCCCCTTGGTGGGTCAAGGATCCCTGCGGATGTGTGGAGCGTACGGTCTTGGGCGCTCGCACACCAGGCCGCCATCACCACCTATACCCACCACGACGCAGAGGGTGCCTGCACCTTTGGCGTCGTCCTCTCCGGCGTCAAGAATTGGGTGCTGATCCGGATCAAGAACCCTGTCCGTGAAGGCCTCCCCGAGTTCTCCGAGACCCTCTGCAACTCTGAGGTGTCTCTGCTCAGTCTCGAGGCGGACATTGACGCCGAAACGGTACATCTCCGCCCAGGCGACCTCTTGTGAGTTTTCCTTTCGTTTCCTTGTTCTTTCCTCATCCGGATGACAGGATCATGCCTCCGGGTCAGCACCACGCGGTCTACACCCCGGTGGCCAGCTTCTGTCGAGGCGGACACTTTTTCAACCTCGACACGATGCATCTTACCGAGGCATCGAGGTATGTGGATGTCAAGGAAGGGAGCGTCGTCACCAACGACTCCCATCTTGGGACTCTGGAGACGCTCTGCAGAGTGGTCATATCGCTGACCATCCTTCCCCGGTCGCGCAGTAAGTACACCGCTTTTCTTTCTTTTTTTTTTTCTCATCCGGGTTTCAGAACTATACAAGCGCTCTCTGATCGCTCTGTGCGGCATGGTTCTCTACCATGAGAACTACACCGCAGAGAATGCCCAGCATCAAACGTCTGATACATTCGAGCTGGCAAGCCGCATCGCCAAGGCCATACTGTCGAGCTTCAAACTCGACAGTTTCGCAACATACCAAGCGTTTTTGGCGGATGGTAAAGTATTTGACCGGGGTGAAGAGGTCCACATTCACGATGTTATCCATTCCGTCGATACTTCTCTCTAGTGTAGCTATATTTTCGTATCTTATCCGTAGGAACCATTATAAATAAAACTTATGTAACTCACTCTATCCTCACCCGCCATGTCATCCCCGGATAATCCTTTCTCTCAAAGGCGCACGGCAGACGAGCTTTGCCAGCTCAAAATCGAAAGCGGCTACATTGAAGGCACAGTTTTCATGCATTGGCCTCCCCGAAACGGACTCTATCGTATAGTACTAGAGATTACTCCAGATCCTAATCGGTCTCGTTTCATCGTGGAGATGGCCCATCGAAACATCATGTTTCGCCCACAGGACCACATTATGCTCTCGCTAAGAGGCGCCGTAGTCGAAGAACACGGACAATCGGCCGGTCTGCGCTTACTTCCAATCCTGTTGCGTTTTCCCGACAACGTCGTCTTCAAGTATGTGACTGGAGGGAATGAGGACAAGTTGGTTGATGCACGCGACGGTATCGTTTCTCTGGCCCAAACCCGCTCCTTTTCTGACACGTTGTGCACTAGATGGGCACGAATTGTACAATTCCGGCGCCGATCGACAAGATATAGATATGTCATCGGTACCCTCCCACCCTCGCAAGCAAACAAAGATGGTCAGGTTTGACCTACCTGTTGACGGACCTCCAGCCCAATCTTTGCTGTCGACCTCGTATATGCCACTAAATAAGAGGAAGACACCATCTCACCCATCGAGGAGATCACGCAAGCGGAGACGATTGGTAGGGAGTCATGCGTGTGAGTCGCGCTACCTGATTCACGCCATGTATCCAACCCTAAAGCACACACTAGCGGCCGAGGCGCAGCCCACGGCAGACCATCAGGTCTATCTGTATCCAGTCCGGCGCGGTCATATTACTGACACATATTTAGCGCGTCGCCATGTCGCCGCTCGGTTGCCTTCAAAAAAAAAGTGGCAAGGTCAACGTTATGGGACTCGTCACTCAGGTTGGTCCCCAACGAAGGACAAAGTCAAATGGTCAGTATAAATCTTTTTTTAAAACCTTTGCCTACGATCACTTTTAGATTTTCATTTGTTCTTCGACGTGTTGGACCCGTCCGTCAAGAAAAGCATCGTCGTCAATTGTTTCCAAAAGAAATACAGCGAGTGGTTGCCTCAAGTACGCCAGGGCGACGTCGTCATTTTATACAGAGTCCGGGTATGCCTCTCTTTTACATTCTTTGCGCCCATCTCAACCTTTCTCTTAGGTCGTCGAGTGTAACCGGGTGCTGGCAATGACGGGCTACGGGGACACGTTGCAATGGGCAGTTTACGACCCACTCAACCGTTCTATTCGGATTCCAAACCGAGGCGCTGCTCCAGACTCGGAGACAGATCAACGCGGACAACCATTTTCTCCGTATCTGACACCGCCGGAGTGCGTCGCGCTCGTACCAGACTGCCAGAGGCTAGCAGAGTGGTACACATCCATCGGGACAATGGTACCGGAGGGATCGACACTCCGCAGGAGCCATTTGCTTCTCTCGCAGGCATCTCCGGACCTTCATCCAGGCGGGTTTTTCAACTGTACTGTCGAGGCGAGTCCCTTGCCAACTCGTTTCTGTTTAATAAACGGCCATCCTAGGTGCTGAGAACATTTGAAAACATCAACGGACCGGTGACGGTTTACCTCACTGATTATACAGAGATCCAACTCTCTTATTTCATCACCCCTTCTTGGTGTTCACCCAAGTTGTTTGGGCGAATCTTTCGATGCGAGATGTGGGACATTGCTTCGGTGATTGCAAAAGACATGAGGCCTGGCGAGTACTGGTATTTGGACAACGTTCGTGCAAAGTGGAACCGCAGTCATCTCATGGAAGGTACCATGCAGCTACAGCAGCAAAGCAGTCGTTTGGATGAGGTGGCCGATAAAGATTGCCCCCACCTCAATGCTCTCCTAGCGTGAGTATTCCGCTCCTTCATGTAGATCAATCCACTGAAACGCAATCCAGTAGGAAGCATCAGTTCTTCTACGAGATTTCTCTCCAACATATGGAAGATATCTTGGTCGTTCAGTGTTAGGCCTGGCTCATTTGAGTGCGTTGTGTCCGCCAGGTAGATAGCTGTCGTATACTATGCCATGGGGCTTGTTTTCTATCGCTCGTGTTGCCAATCTGAGTCGGATCAAGATGCCGTGATTGAGTCGCGCTTACTGAGTCACTCCAGTAACCCTACGCTCCCTATAATGGGATTCAGGGTTCTTTTGCAGGTCAACCTGCCCGATTTCTCGCACGATCATTCTCACATCCTTTTTTTTTTTCCAAATTAGTCATCTTGTGGCGGTTTTTCCCGAGAGTATCAACCTTTCACCCGCCACATCATCTACACAATGCCCCCCAAAAGCGGGTTCACAGCTCAGAGCAACGCTGGGTTCAATCACGGTTATTCTCGCACAGTGCCTTCCGATAGAATTCGCAACCCGGCCCTAGACATACAAGGTGTAGAGAGCGCCATTCCGGTTGACTCTGGTGAGCGTTTTTTTTTCCCACTATGCGCGTCCATTGATGCGCATTTCATGCAGTTCTGTCCCTGCCCTCTCCCCCACGTAGCGACTTTTGTGGTCTATGCACACGCCAGTCCAACATGCTCACCACCTGTCCTTCGTGTACAGTCCAGATATGCACGGCCCCAACTCCAGACGCCGGGAGCTGTTTCGTAGCCGAGGCTTCGTCCCCTGTTCTTTGCCCTGCTTGTGCTCGGTCTGGAAAGTTCTCTGGCAGTATACAGGCCGCTGAGGTCAGTGGTGATTCACCTGTGGTTTGCGCGCTGATTTCCTTTAGGACTCTCTTTTGAACTTTGCCTCTGTCAAGCATTGCAAAGCGACTTGGCCGCTTGCTCTCATCAACATGAACTTGGATGGGTTTGAAACCGGATCCGTCCAAGCGCACCTGGCCTCGTGCGTCGAGCGTGAATTTTTATCCCAGCCAGAAAATGTGCGTACGCCGTTCATCGTCTCGCTCATCTAATTTGCGATAAGCTTCACTCGACCAACATCGTTCTTTCCATTGGTGGCTCCCCTGCGGCCAAATTATCGCTTGGCCCCGCCCAAACCTTTCTTAATCAAACTATCCGCTCTGGATGCCACGCAAATCGGCTTGTTTTTATACATACGCTCTACGACGCAGCCAGTCGATGTTGGGTATACGGCTCTGATGCCGATGGACCGATATATTCCGCACTTTCCCACCTCGTGGACGCGTTTATCCCTCCATCCCTCCTTCTTCCGACGTCCCTTTCACTTTCCAGCCGGGGCGGTTTGCGTGGCCTGTTCCTCGCAAGCTCCTCTTCATTTTTCAACGGAAATCCCCTCGAGACGGACATTATCCGCTTGGTCGAAAGGTAGGTGTTGGCGTTACTGTTTTCGTTGCATCATCCTACTCAAATGCCATACAGCGATCGCTTTGATTTTGTCGTCGCCATTTCCACACGTCAGGCGTACACCTCCGACGCTTGTTCCTTCTTGGCAGCAATGATCCGTGCCCTCTTTCTTGATCCTCCTGGCCTACTCAAGCATCCACAGGGACCGGTCTTTTTTTGGGATGCTTTCGTGCACGCATCCAATTCATACCCGCTATTTTTCAGCCAGACCCCTGTCGTCGTCGCATTCAAGGAGAGAGGAACGTGTACTATAGAATGTCGCCGAATTGCTCGCCACAACCCTCCTTTCACCGCATGGGGTGTCGTGTTCGACTCGTGTGGAAAAGGATGCGTCGTTCAACCCTCCGACGTGGCCATTCATACCAAGGGGGATGGAGCCAGGAGCATCTGCCTCAAATGTGGTTGGAAGTCGGCGCAAAAACGCCTACCCCAAGTCGAGGGGATCCATGAGTTGGGGCGCGGTATATTTTGGCACCATTTCCCTCCGTCCGTTGCTCTTAGAAACGCTCTCGCAAACTAGTGTACGCTGTCGACTAGTGCCCGCATCTCTCCGTCCGTCCGCAATCAGTCCGTTGATTTTAAGCTTGTCCGTGCCGCAACACATATTCCGGACTGTCTGCATTCCATTCTCCTTCCTGCTTGCGCCAGTTTCTATTTGCTATATTCCGTGATCCGACGGGGTCTTGGTTGAGTCCCGATTGCACGGATGACAGCCACCATCCAGTGTGAGCGGGCACCCTTTTTCATCGCTTTATCCCTATCCGGACTCGCATGCAGATCGCCTGCGAAACCCTACATTCACCCTCCGTCTCTCATCACACCACCCCGTTCACTCTACAACATATTACGTTTCTACACCTGCATCGCATATTCTGTAAACGTAACGACATGCGAGCAAGGAACCGTAGACCCGGCAGACGCTCGGTAATACCAAAGCGGTTAATTGAGGTAATCGCGTAAATCGCCATCAAGTCCATTGTAGCGGCATGTTCGTATGCGAGTCGAACACCTTCCGCGTTGTTTTGCAGATGGATTGTCCTGACCGGTTCGAAAAGTCGTCGAACGATGATGTGTTGGATGCCCAGAGTGGTCGTATTCAAAGCAAGGCAAGTCACGCCCACAGAGCGTGTGCTCCTGTATTGATATTTTCCAAGCGAAACTTTGCACGGAGTCAACGCAGGCAGAAAAAGAGGGCTCTAGATGCAGAAGAACAAGCGCTGGACGTCAAGCAGGTAGTCCGGAACCGCCAAAGGCTCATGGAAGAAAACGGATCGTCTTCCACAACGGCCACTCAAGTCGAATCCTTCGAGGTTGCAGAGGGCGGCTGGCTCGGGTCTCGGATAAAAACGACCAGTGAACATGAACGCGAACTGGCAAGCGTTTTAAAGAGGGATCTCCAGCTGCTTAAATGGGATGGAAGGTCAGTAACTGTTCTCATTTCACAAGGACAGTTCATGACGCTCGCCTAGGACACCCCACGCAATTCTTGACAAGTCTCAGCGGGTTGTTGCGGTCCTAGCCGGGATGCCGAGCGGGAATTTCCAAAAGGAGGTAGTCGACGCAGCCACGCTTGCATTTCAAAGGGAATGCGATGCATTACTGCACCTGGAAGCCCATAATCCTAGAGGCACGTTTCATACTGTCTTTACCGGATTCTCGCACGGAGGCGGTACAAAAGTGCGTTCTCCGTTCCGCCAGTTGAGTCACGCCCGGTTGAACATCATCACAGAAGCCAAGCCAAACTGTGATACCAGCGACATACAAGGACGCTGTTACGGCCTTGAGCCAGAATCAGGCTGTCTCTAGGCTGGCACGCTTTCAATTCCGTATGATGTTTTGATTGTCCGCTGATCCTTCGCTAACGCGATACAAAAAAGACGCATTTAAAACGTATTTTCCGGATACATATGCGTACTATCAATCCACCTTGTCTCAGTTAAAGGACGACTCCTCTCTCCGCTTTCCCTTTGTCGACACCTTTCCATCCGCCGCGTTCAATCTTGGTCCGCGGACTGTATGCCTACCCCACAGAGATACGAAAAATCTGTCGTTCGGCATTTGCTGCATTTCGGCACTGGGTACGTTCGATCCGGCGGCGGGTGGTCATTTGGTCCTGGAAGAGTTGAAACTGGTCGTCGAATTTCCTCCTGGAGCCACGATACTGATCCCCTCTGCCTTGATTACGCACTCGAACATCGGCGTTCAAGAAAACGAAACAAGGTATTCGTTCACTCAATACGCCTCGGGTTCCCTCTTTTCGTATGTCGAGAACAAGATGCAAACCGACAAGGCGGTCCTGGCAAGGGGCGACGAAGAGGAAATGAGACAATGGAAGGAATCTAGAGAAACGAGGTGGAAGGAGAAATCACGCATGTTCCCTTTCTTTTCGAGCTACCAATGATACCCTACACTGGCGCGTATAGTCCGGATTGCATAATTCCATTCCTCGCGTTGTACATGAAATCTTTTGGGAACTATACACCGCTACTTGCCCGGGTTACGGTTTTAATCCGCTAAATTCTAGCGCGACTCAATCCCTGACCATGCTCCCAAGCCATAGTATTTCTCTCTCGTGACGCTTTACTTTGCGATGAACATACACGGATCATGCCCGCTCTTTGCCATCAAGCATACACGTCCGTGTTCCAGCGCCGCCAGTGCGATGTTTTCGACATCTGCGACGAGTCATACTGTAAAGGCTGCAGCGCGTACTTGGCCCTCGAGATGTTGCGCTCACCTTCTTCCCCCTCTGCAGTCGCTTGCATCCTGTACATCCTTTATCAATATATTCTTTCACTGCCTGCCCTGTTGAGCTCCGTTCTGTGGGAACCGGTATTACCGGATATGGACAGTGCACGTGACATGCATTCCAATCTAACCTGTTAAAAATCAGTCGCGTCTCGGTCGATCCCCCTGTGTTTTCCCCACACCAATGCCCCCGCAAAGACATCCTCATCGCGGCCAAGGCGCACCTCCACAAGGTCCCGCGCGCCATTTCTTTTCCGTAGCAGTGGAGCAGCGAGATGTCGACGTAAGCATGCTGGACGAGCAACAGCGAGCGGTCTTCGACAAGGTCATCGCAGGCGAGAATCTCTTCATAACTGGTGCGGGAGGTAAGTTTGATGTATCGATTTCTGATGCTGTTCTCTTCATTTTGGCAGGATCCGGCAAATCGTTTCTTCTATCGGTGATCATCGACGGGTTGAAGCAGAAATTCGGCCATGCATTCATGGTCGCTGTGACTGCAAGCACTGGCATGGCTAGCAGCCGAATCGGAGGTTTGTCTTACCCTGCCTTTTGTCGTTTCCGCTTGACGTCGCAAACAGGAACCACCATCCATTCCTGGGCGGGGCTCAGCGGAACAGAAAAAACCCTCAAGGATGCGCTCAAGCGTATCCGATCCAGCGCAAAGGCACCCCTTAGGTGGGTGGAGACGAAGGCGCTCGTTTCGGACGAAGGTGCAGTTTTTTCATGTTTGACCGGCTTTCTAGATGCTTATTTTATGCAGTCTCGATGCTAGGAGCGGATCAATTCGATCTCTTAGAGGCCATCGCACGCGACATCCGGGGCAACGACCTTCCGTTTGGCGGAATGCAGGTGAATGTTACCTTGTTCCCTCAGAGCCTGTCTTTACGCGTCCAAGGTTATATGGACCGGGGATTTTCTCCAACTCCCTCCGGTTACAGAGTCTGGAGAGTCGTCCAAGTATGCGTTCCAGGCAAAATCGTGGGGCGCGGTTTTCAAGGCGTTCATCTCGCTAAGATCGATCTACCGGCAAAGCGAACAAGGTAGAATTCGCTTTGCATGTCTTGCCATGTCAACGGTAACCTTGGTGCAGAATTTATATCCGCACTGAACCGCTGCCGAGTTGCCAATTTGGACGACCAGACTGTAGCCCTTTTATCGAGCCTTTCGCGCCCGATTTCCGCCGATGTTCTTCCCTCGCACGATCCCATCTATCTTTTCTCCACCCGCAAGGAGGTCGAGCACTTCAACAAACAGCGACTTGCGTTGATCACGTCCCCTATCGTCGCTTTCAAATCTTGCGATTGGTCAGTCGATAAGAAAACAGATCTGTTCTTCAAAACCCTTCCTGTTGATGCTACTCTCCATTTGAAAACCGGGGCCCAGGTCATGTTGGTGAGAAACCTTGACGAGGGGCTAACTAATGGGACGATCGGCATCGTAAAAGGCTTTTATACGTATGCAGAAGCCACGGGCGATGAGATCTACCGCAAAAAGATTGGCTTCGTCCGGCAAATCCCTGTCAGCGACGAAGGAATCCCGGTTTCCTATTCGGCTCATGAAACGGATTCTCCTCTCGCGAAGCGCGTTCCTTTGGTCGAGTTCAAGCTGAATGGCTCTTTTGAGCACGTCCTAATCCTACCCGTCGAATTTCAAGTCGACTTTGATGGAAAGCCTGTGGTGAAGAGGATACAGGTGCGTTTCATTCACCCGATCCTGCATCCATGTCTGATTCGATCGTTGAGATACCCCTGATCCTCGCTTGGGCCGTCACGGTTCACAAAAGTCAAGGCCATTCCTTTGATAAAATGGTGGTCGATCTTTCTCGCGTGTTTGCCAAGGGTGAGTCGCGCTCCGTGTTTTCATGCGTGACTCAATCAGGTCGTAGGTCAGGCATACGTTGCGCTTTCCCGTGCGAGCACGCTTTCCGGGCTACAAGTGATCAACTTTTCGCCATCAAAGGTGCGTACGTTCAACATATGCTCACCAGACACTCACACGTTACAGGTCTTGGCAAATCCGGTCGCGTTAAGTTGGTATAAAGACACGTTCCCAGATGCATAGCGTTACTGTGGACCCATATGCTGGACAACTTGTATATTAATGTATTTCTGCATTGCGCACATTGTTTTGAAAGACATTGCCATGCGAATCTTTACATGCTTCCTTCCCAGTCCGTTTGTCTATTCAATGTTCCGATCGCATTTCACCTCGTTCCGTCCCGGACATGCCTTATGCACAGACGTTTGCTTTGTATTTTCATGCATCCCTTTGTGTGTGGCCCAGTTTCATAATCCCAGAGGCTGTAGACCCTCCGGACTACTCACCCGCCACCAGACTATCCATGCCTTCGCCCGGGGACCTCGGCACACCCCGTGTAGTCCGGTGCGTCTCACAGCATAGCCAAGGTGGACAATCGTTGTCACCGCTCATCACAGAAGAGTGAATGTCATGTCGAGCGGTAGCCAGCGTCCGCTTCCTGTTCTGATTCACATCTTGATTTGTCTTTCCCTTGTTCCGAATCCGGACTGAATCAAACGGATGTGGATGTGTTTCAGAAATACATGCACGGACTATCTATGTTTCGAGGGCGGCCTCCACCTTGACAAACCCCTCCACCAACTGATCGACCTCTTTCGCCATTTCCCTCAGCTCCATCTGCTCGCCCTCCCACTCCTCGCGCATCCTCCCTATGTTGGCTTCTTTAGCCTTCATCCGCGATCGCATCCGGTACAATTGACTCAGGATTTGCTGCGTTTCTAGCCGCCCGCTCGCCCGCCTGGCTGCCCGGACTTCATCCGCGGTGGGCTCCGTGTGGTAGGGAGTTTCATCGATCACTACACACACCTTTTTAGACGGTGGCTTTGCGATCGGCTCCACAATTTCGACCTCGTCCCTCTCTTCGTCCGCCGACACTTCCTCGAGGCATCGCTTGGGTGGGTTGGGGAGCCGCTTGGGCCTGGGCGACGAGGCTTGGGCTGTTGACATTAGCATTAGGCGGTATGTGAAAAGGACCATACTCACCGGACGTCTCTGCCTTCTGATCCGTCTCCTTCTTCTCGCTCGCCCGTGCTTTTCCTCGCCCCAGGGACTTGCTGCAGGGCACCTTTAGACGGGCACATAGCCCGCACGTCCTCTCGATAGCGCCCCGGCATGGTTGGTCTCGCTCCTTGCATTTGGCGCACGGGATGGCGTGCGTGACGACTTCCGGATCTTTTCGTGCGGCCGCTTTCGCCGCTTTCTCTCTGGCCTTCATCTCGAACCAGGAGACGGTTCCCTTCTGTCGGAATGTCAAACGCAGGACAAAAGGAAGGGACAAGACTTACCGCGGGCTTGGCCGTCATCACCCCGACTCGGAGCTTGCGTTGTGGTCGCGGTGCCTCGTCCGCAGCTCGCTTCATCGAGGGCATCGCAACATGCGTGTCGTCTCCGACTGGACTGGAGGGACCTGCTTGGTCTTCTTGGGTACGCTCCGTTGACGTTTGCCCTTGCTCGTCTTGTTTTGTGCCTGACGTCGACTCCTTTGCTGCTTTGCGCGCATTCACGGCCTCTTTCCACTTCTCAACCGTCCGCTCGGCCTCCTTGATTTGTTCGGCCACCCCGGTTTTAAACCTCGCCTCGAGGCCGACGGCATTCGCGTGGCGAAAGCACTCTATGGCTTTGACCTGTCGAACCGTTAGAGCCTAAAGATGACCAAGGACCATTGTCGCGTACCACCACCCGATCCCATCGAACAATCCACATATCTTGCTCTTCCTCCAAGCCGTCTTTGTCGTCGGGCATGGTCTTGAGCTCGACTTCCAATTCTTCGTTCACATCCTTGACCGCAGCTTCGGCCTTGGCTTCGTCGGAGTCCCGGGCCGTGGGTTGCGCGAGCAAGAGGAGCGTGTCGATCCTGGACATGGTCGTGATGGTGAGTTGAGGATCGAGGTGTCGGCAGGAGTGGTGGATGATGAAGAAACAGACAAGACGCGTCGGACTAACGCGATCAACATCCGTTTCCCACGTGTCACGTGTCGGTCAGGTGATCAGCTGTGGACAGTACCCTTGGGATGTGGTCTCTATGTACTTGTCTTTGTAGCGTTTCGCATGTCCTTGCATCCCTCCGTCTGCCCGCAGCGAGTGCTCGTTTTTCCTACCCATTGTACGGTCCATGCGTCCTTGTTCCTACATTGTACTTTGGTGTCCGCTCTAGTCCGGGTGGGTGCTGTAGAGTTTTAGGTTTATAGATTCTGTATTACCCAAGTCGCCTGGATGGACGCCACCAAGTGTGAGCAGATGCCGCCCTAACCTTTCCACGCGATCAGTCCGTCATGTCCGCCTCCGCGTCGTGATGTCCTCCCTCAGCGGACTCGCGAAACTCCATCCAAAACACCATCCGGACTACTGTCCCGTCTGCGGAACCCCAGGCCCATGTTGACACGTCCATCACCACAACTCACAACCCGCATTTCGAGGCCATCCCTTGTGGTCCGTCGTTCTCACATGAGTCACGCCCATGCGTGACTCAATCAGTCAGGCATCCGTTGCACTCTCCCATCCGAGTACGCTTTCCTCAACCTTGCAAGCATGCACACCCTTCATTACCGAACGGAAAGGACTGCCTCATGGGCGGTGACGTCAAGCAGGGTGGACGTCTGCATTGTAGACAGGAGGAGCCATGCAAGCCATTACCAAGGAGGTCAACATCGGATGCAGGTGAACCACTTTCCTGCGCTCAAACAATTTCTAGCATCCGCTCAGCGGACATCCCCGGGTGCCTCTCCATGCACATTGTACAGCTAGATGCATTGGAGGTGGTAAAGACGCTCGACGAGCAGTGGAAGCGTTTCCAGTGTGTCATCTCTGGCTGTGATCTGGGGTAAATAATCGGTCTGATGGCATTGTCGGGGCGTCTCGAGTCTTGTGGCGAGTTTGACCTTGGTTCAAGTGCTACTTGACTTGTTTGGCATTGGCACAACTTGTTTACCTCGACTCACGATGGCAACAAGAGAGGCGAAAGATTTTCTCGACAAGGAACTTTTCGTCAACCGCAACATTGTATGCTCTCCCTTCATTCTGTTCGACGGACAATCTAGCATGCTTCGCACAGGTCACCTTCCGGTCGCTCAGTCGTCAACTCGGGATTCATGTCAATGATGCGAAAAAGTGCGTTTCTCTTCCACCTTTCACATCCTCGTTCGCTCGTCGACCTCCTTCACACAAAGCCAACTACAATATTACCACGACGCCGTACGGGACACGGATACCCCCGCCGTACCCACCTATCTTGTCTCTGGGGAGATACCTGCTCGCAACCAGGCCCTGTTGCCAGCCACGCGCGATCTCATGTTCGAGGAGCACCGGGAGGTAGAGGACGTTGTATGCCAGAGCAGGGTCCTTCTCGTGGATGCGCATATGCTCGAGCGTATGTCTTGTTCACACATGTCTGACCCCCCGTTCCCGACGCACTGCCCGCAGAGACAACGTCTCGGTTCTTGCGTGTGCATTCGGCGCATATATACAGTCTATCGCCATCACAGCTCGCGGTACGTGTGTACTGTTCCTCGCCCGTGACGATGCAGTTTGATAGAGGGAGGGCAGGATGCAAGCATGGTGTGCGCCCCCAGCGTTTATGTGCGTCAAGCAGACGCAGAAGGCGGAGGAGTATTGTTTTCCACCGTGGGGAAGCTTACGAGTGCTCACGTCAAGGTTGGGTAGTGCAAACGGGTCCGGGCGTATGGCTGACGGCGTTGTAGCTCAAACCCGGCATGTCTCACAAGAGCGTGGCGTTCTCGTCCTTGGTCAAGACGGCACCCAGAAAGACCGTCCGAAAAGTTACCGGCATCAAGACCATTGAAGGCGTTTCCACGACATCGCTTGAAGATGTTTTCAAGCGAAAACCAAAGCGTTTGTGCACGCTTGACTGGAGCAAAGCTAGGATAAAAGAGGGGCGGTCGGTCGCAAAACAGGTACTCTTCATATGCTCTTCTTTCATGCAATCACCGAGCCACGTCTAGCATGGCTTGAAGCGAAAACGAGATACAGGCTCGGGTTCAGAATCGGACCCTGAGTCACTCTCGGCGAGAGCCAAGTCAAGCGGTTCATCCGTCAGGAAAGCACTTGTTCCCATCGATTCAGACGAGGACGGCGATCACAAAAGTACTCCCACGTCAGACTCGGAGATGCGCTTGCAAGCCAAGACGGGTACAGGTGATTACATACCGGAATTGGATCGTCTCTGATTGTGCGTGTAGCTCAAGTTGAATCCGTGTCTCGACTCGACAAGTCTAACAAGGAAGGGACGGTGCCCCCCGTCACAAGCAAAGGTGAAGCATCGGATCACGTACCCGCTGTCAGAAAGAAGAAGCAGAAAAATGGAACGAAAAAGGACGCGGAGGGATATATGCGCACATCTTCTGACGTCATGGTGATAGAGACCGGAGACTGTGAAGAGGTGGTGGAAAAGATGAAACCAAAGGGTGGAGGCAGGGGAAAGAAGGGGGACGTGGTGGCGGAAGGCATGAAATCAAAGGCCAAGGGCAAGGAAACAATGAGAGACGCAGCGCCCTTGAAGAAAAAGCTGACACCAAAGGTCAACGAAAAGGCTACTGTGAAACCCAAAGCAAAGTCCGTCGCAAAGTCGAGGGGTGGGGCTGCGAAGCGCGGGGGACTGCACAACTTTTTTGGTCCGGCAAAGAAGTGATGTATTTCCGTTTGATGTCTAAACTGCAATACATTCTTGTGCGTCAGCGCCGGGATTGTGTGCAAATAAAGTATGGATATGGCTCATCTGTCAGATGTGTCTGGGCCAACCGTTATCCGTACTCCCTGGAATACCATCCAGAACTGCTTGTGTCCTTCCCACGGAATCGCCTCTGGTCTCCAATCACTCACTCCATTTCTTTACATCCCATTGTAAAGACTCTTTCCCACAGCGTTACTCTTCCCTCCCTGCCATCCATCTGTCCGCGGTGAGGTTTCTACTGGTCCGTTCGCTTTGGTCTTTGTCTATTCCATAGTCCGTTTGCTGGACTCTATTTTTCGCGCTCACCCGTGCTGGTCTGATGGTGTTTGATTTGTGTGTATTGCGCCTCCCTTCTTTCTACACCCTTTCCGCCCCTCTCCGCCCTTCTCCGATGTCTCCCCACTTGACGCACACGCAATGTTCTAGCACGACCTCGACATCCCGCCCAGTAGGCATCATAAGTGGTGATCGATCGCCCAAGGCCATGTCGATCAGGAGCTGCATGGACAATTGATCCTCTCCCACCGATCGCTGTGCACCTCCTAACCTTCCGCAGCACCTGACGGACGCCGGGCGGATAGCCACGGATGTCATCCCCTATACCGTTACTATTGGACATTGTACATACAAATCATAGTACTGTTTGATCGGCGTTGGCCATCCCGGAGACCCCCTAGCCGAGTGCTCTTGGAGATTCCCCGTTCAACAGACTACGTAGCATATCCTGCTCCGCTCGCGCCTGCACTACTATCTACCTTCGCCGGGTTCTGCTTTGTGTTCCCCCCTCCGCCTTCCATCGCGGACCGCCGAGCGGTGTGTTCGGACTTCCGCTCGCGTGTACAGGTGTCTCAGTTTGTTCACTACCTTTTGCAATCCGGAATGGTGCTGATAGAGTCCAGGATGTGCCCAAGCTATGAACGTTGCACTACCCAATCAATAAGGGGACATGTTTCCACTTGATTGTTTTATCAGCGCCAGTACTTAGAGCACTCGAAAAACTACGCATATACCCTTGATGGCAGAGGGCCTGTATGGATTCCACGTCGCATGCCTTCGCTCCTCTGTCCAACCCTATCCGCCCCTATCCACCACCTCCCTTTACCTCCGGGCGACACGTCCGCCTATTGTCGCGCTCTTCGGTTCCGCTCCTTCCTTTGTACTTTACCCTTCTCCGCTTGTATCTTATGACCGGCTGCCATTGCTGGCAACTATCCGATACTTGTTTCCGCCTCCGTTGCTTTTGCTGTACTCTCTTCCCTGTACAGTTGGATTTTGTTTTATCCGCACACATCATGAAAAGTGCCGGTTCAAGCTTCTTCTATCCGCCTTTTGGTCGTCCTCAAAGGAACCGCTGGATCCGTCGCAGAGAGCTGCCAACAGATGACCGACGAAGGCAAGATGAGTGGTAGCTCGCATCCGGCTCCGTCTGCGATTTATATGCTCTTCTCATCCACGGTTTCTTTTCTTTCCTAATCTTGTGGATCGGACTTGCGCGGACTCGATACAAACGGATGCAAATTCACAGTTTATACAAGAAACATGGTAGATTAGTGCTAAGCGTCCACTCGCTACTCGTCGAGAGCGGTCTCTATCTCCACGAGACGATCCACTACGCGTCCGGATGCCTTTCCCAACTCCCTCAGCTCCATCTCCTGGTCCTTCAGATCCTCGCGCATGCCCTCGCAAGAAGACTCCTTCGACTTGATCCGGGACTGAATCCGGAGCACCTCGCTTTGGAGGTCCTTGACTTGGAGCCGGATGCTGCGCCGCGTGTCTTTCCAGACCTCTTCCGCGCTGCGCTTTGTGCGGTACGGGGCCTTGCCGATGACCACGCAAACCTTTTTCTTCGGCGGAGGCCTCACAGCAGCAGGCTCGACGACCTCCACGTCCTCGCTTTCTTCGTCCGACGACAATTCTTCGTACCGGCGCTTTGACGGATTAGGGCAGGGAAGCCGCTTGGGCCTGGATGTCGATGCTTGGGCTATTGGAATCAGTTTTGAGTGGCGTGTAACGTGGATGTTACTCACCGGATGACTCCGCCTTCTGTTCCACCACCTTTGTCCTCTCGCTTGCCCGGGCCTTTCCCCGCCCCTTTGACTTGTTACAAATAATCTTGAGGCGCGCACACAGCTCGCACGTCCTTTCGACGACGCCTCGGCACGGTGCATCCCGTTCCTTGCACTTCGCGCATGGGACCTTGTGTTGGATGATGTCCGGGTCTTCTCTCGCGGGTGCCTTGCCTTTGCCCTTTGGCTGGTAGGGAACCGCCGTCATCACTCCGAGTAGTGGCTTGCGCCGAGTTCGTGGCGCGTCTTCAGCAACCGGCGCAGTTGAAGACGTAGCGGTATTCGAGCCGTTCTGGACTTGGTCGGCGGGCACTTTATTGACGTCTGGAATGCGCTCTGTCGAAGACGGCGGTTGCTCGTTCGATGCCGTGATGGCTGGTTCGCGTGCCGACGTTACCATTGCAGCTTGACGCGTCTTCATGGCCGCTCTCCACTTCTCGACCACGGGCTCGGCTTCTCTGATTTGTTCGCCCACTCCAGTCTTTAGTCTCGCCTCGACGCCGACAGCATTGGCTTGGCGGAGGCAACCTGTAGCTTTGGCCTGCCGAAGCGTAAGTAAGCGGAGGAAGACGAGGACTCTTATTGCGCACCAGAACTCCATCCCATCGCGTCAACCACATTTCTTGTTCCTCCTCGAGTTCCTCCTTGTCGTCGGGCATCGTCTTGAGCTCGACCTCTAGCTCTTCGTTCACGTCTTGAAGCGCTTTCTCGGCCTTGGCCTTTTCAGGATCCACGGCGACGGGTTGAGCGAGCGAGAGCAGCGCGTCGACGGCGGACATGAAGAAGTGGATGGATTGTTGGGTTGTCGAGGGCGAGTAGGGTGGTGGATGGTGTGAAGAGCAGACAAGACGCGTCGGACTTGGGCGAATTTCAGCCAACAATCCGTTTCCCACGCGTCACGTGTTAGTCAGGTGATCGACTGGGACAGTCGAAAGCCAAGTGCCCCTGGGATTGTAGAGGGTCAACACTCTCTACGTTCGTGTCTTCTGGTTGTGCAGTAATTTATAGGTCTCTGACTCTCTTCCGTCCGTCCGTCCATCAAAGCAGTCTGTCCGCGGTGAGTATTGTTAGTCCGTCCGTTCTGGGATCCTTTCGCCGGATCATCCGTTCCATCCTGCCGCCTTGTGGTCTATGAGCTGTACATGTCAGGACCCATTCCTATTCCTTATCCCGTTTGATTCTCTGTCATTTCGCCATATTTTTGTATTTATTTCAATCCGATCTGCTGTTGGTAGAGTCCAGAATTTGCTCGGACTGCTTCTAGATTAATAAGAGGACATTCCCTCACCCGAAGGTCCACTTCTAAGTGTGAGCAAGCGCCACCTCACATTTGCATTGCCACCGTTTGCCGAGCACTTTGCGGAGTCCTTCGCGGGCGTCGTGATGCATGGCATGCTGGACTTGTTCGCCGGATACGACAAGCGTCCATCGCATCCGGACTCACGGGCCTTGACGACTTTCAACAGTCCTATGGGTCCTCACCGACTCACGACCGTGCCCATGGGCTACACCATCGCAGTCCAAATTTATCAAGCCGACATGTCGTTCATCCTACAGGATGAAATCCCCCGCTACACTTACCCGTCCATAGATGACCTACCGGTCAAATCGGTCACCCGAAATATGTCAAGGGTATCATCGACAACCCGGACCTGCCGCCGAACGCGATCATTAATCGGTGCATCACCGGTATTCTTTTATTTCATTTCATAACTCGTTCATGTTCCGGCGACTCGTCACACGGGCGCCGATGTTCTGTCTCGTCGTCCGCCTTCCGAGAATGACCCTCCCGACGGAGATGATTTTGAGGAGTGGTACCCTTTTTCATTCCATCTCTGGAACTACAATATTCTTCCTTTCAACAGGTCTGCTCACATTTCTAGGACCTACTGTTCTCACTCCACTCCCGCCGTTTTCACCAACTCCAACGCCGACGTCGACACCGTTGATGTGGATCCGGATCCGCCTCCAGACCATTCGACCATCCCTCGTAACGCCAAAGCGATCGCCAAGGATGTTCTACCCCGGTCTTTGTCCGGCGACCTCACTTCCACCCCGGGTTTAGTCCGATGCCTCTCACACAAAACAGACCATCGCTCCGAAAACAGAAAAACACCGAAACAATCAAAAAGAAAACAGACATTTCATTTAGTTGAACAGTCCGCCTCCTCTCGTGTCCGCCTTCTCCACCACTTGGTTAGTTTTTGTTCACCCGCGCACGCCAAACAAAAGCGCCCTTTTGTGATCCGGTTTAATATTTCTCCATGCGCTCTTTTTTGTCATGCTCAAAAGAATTCATCGGAACCGTCGCAGAGCGTAGTCGGAAGACGCACGATGAAGACAAGACGAGCGGTAGGTCGCCTCTGGCTCCGTTTCCGATCCACATTTTCTTTTATCCATTTCTTACTTTCTTCCCTTTTCTTCCAGCTCCTGCGGATCGGACTTGCACGGACTCGATACAAACGGATGCGGATTCAATCAAGACTTATACAAGGCGCGGTCCATCTACTCGTCAAGCGTTGCCTCTATGTCCGTGAGACGGTCCACCACACGCCCAGACGCCTTTCCCAGCTCCCTCAACTCCATCTCCTGATCCTTCAGTTCCTCCCGCATGGTCTCGCAGCCCGACTCTCGCGACTTGATCCGAGATTGGATCCGGAGCATCTCGCTCTGGAGCTCCCTGACTCGGAGACGGATGGTGGAGCGTGCACCTTGCCAGGCGTCGTTTGCGCTGGTTTTCGTGCGGTACGGGGCTTTTTTGATGACCACGCACACTTTCTTCTTCGGCGGCGGCCTCGCAGCAGGCCGAACGATTTCGATCTCTTCATCCGACGAAGACTCTTCGTAGCGACGTTTGGCCGGATTGGGAGCCGGCAGCCGCTTAGGCCTGGACGACGATGCTTGAACTGTTGATGTTAGCACGAAGCGGTATGTGAAGGAGCTTTCACTCACCGGGTTCCTCTACTCCCGATTCCGTCGCCTTCTTCGAGCCCGTCGCTCGAGCCTTTCCCCGTCCCTTCGACTTGTTACAAACGATCTTGAGGCGCGCGCATAGTTCGCAGGTCCTATCGACGACACCTCGGCACGGTCCGTTCCGCTCTTTGCACTTCGCGCATGGCACCTCGTGTATGATGGCGTCCGGATCTCCTTTCGCGGGTGCCTTGCCCTTGCCCTTTGGTTGGTACGGGGCCGCCGTCATCACTCCGAGCAGGGGCTTGCGTCGAGGTCGCGGTACGTCTTCAGTAGCTGGCGCCGTTGGGGATGTCGCGGTGTCCGGACTTTTCTGCGCTTGGTCGGCGAGCACTTCGTTGGCGTCTCGAGTATGCTCCGTAGGAGATGGCGCTTGCTCGTTCGATTTCGTGACGCCCACCTCGTGTGCTGACGACTCCTTCGCGGCCTTGCGTGCTTTCGCCGAGGTTCTCCACCGTTCGGCGGTCGATTCCGCTTCCTTCATTTGTTCGCCTATGCCTGTCTTCAAACGTGCCTCGACGCCGACAGCAGTGGCTCGGCGGAGGCATCCTGTAGCTTTGGTCTGCCGAATCATCAGTACGCGGAAGACGGCGAGAACTTTTGTTACGCACCAAAACATTATCCCATCGCGTCAACCACATCTCCTGTTCCTCTTCCAGGTTCTCCTTGTCGTCGGGCATCGTTTTGAGCTCGACCTCCAGCTCTTCGCTCACGTCTTCGAGCGCTCTCGCGGCTTCAGCCTTTTCGGGATCCACGGTGGCGGGTTGGTTGAGGAGCAGCAACGCGTCGATGGCGGACATGGTGACGATGAGTAAAAGAGTTGTTGATGAGTGCGAGTAGAGTAGTGGATGATGTGGAGAGCAGACAAGACGCGTCGTACTTGGGCGAATTTCAGCCAACAATCCATTTCCCACACGTCACGTGTTAGTCAGGTGATCGAGTGGGGACGATCGAAAGCAAAGTACCGTTGGGATGTGGAGAGTAGACGCTCTCTACGCTTGTATCCTGCGTCTTCTCGGCGGTTTACATATCCATATCTCCCATCCGTCCATCCATGCTTCAAGACAGTCCGTGTGCGGTGAGTATTGTTAGTCCGTCCGTTCTGGGATCCTTTCGCCGGATCATCCGTTTCACCCTTCTGTCTTGTGGTCTATGGGCTGTACATGTCGGGGTCCATTCGTATTCCTTATCCTGTTTGATTCTCTGTCGTTTCGTCATGCTTTTGTATCTATTTCAATCCGGTGTGTCTTTGGTAGAGTCCAGAATCTGCCCGGACTACAATAACAGTGCTTCTAGATTAATAAAGGGTCTTTTCTTTCGTTTGCCTTGAGGTCGCAAGAGTTACAAACGGAGTGGGACGTGCAAGCAACGCATGTATTCCTCAGATAAGACAAGATAAAGTACACAACGCCATCACGCATGCACGGTCTCGCAACATCCGCTGAAGCAGCTTATATCCGGATCATAATCGGATAGTCGAGTGGACTCTATCCCTGGCTTCATCTGGAGATCCCAGTTCCACTCCGAGCTTGGTCCGGTGCATCTCATATAGCAGACAATCTCTCCAAAATAAAAAAGAACGAAGGAATCAAAAAGAAAAATAGACGATGTATTTAGCAGAATTGAACAATCCATATCCTCTCGCCGTCCCCTTGAAGTTAGTTTTTGTTTGTCCGGACATATAAAAAAAGGTGCCCCTTGGGATCCGGTTCAAGCTTCGTCTATCATCCTCAAAAGAATCGCTGGATCCGCCGCAGAGAGCTGCCAACAGATGACCGACGAAGGCAAGACGAGTGGTCGCTTGCATCGCCAATTCACATGTACTTTGTATCAAAGCTCTCATTTTTCTGTCTTAGGTTTTTCTTTCCTAATCCTGCAGATCGGACTCGCACAGACTCGATACAATGGATGCGGATTGAAATATATACAAGGCATAAGTAGGGGTATGATAGATCAGTGCTCGCGGACCACCCGCTACTCGTCGAGAGTGGTCTCTATCTCCACGAGACGATCCACTACGCGTCCAGACGCCTTTCCCAACTCCCTCAGCTCCAACTCCTGGTCCTTCAGATCCTCGCGGATGGCCTCGCAAGAAGACTCCTTCGACTTGATCCGGGACTGAATCCGGAGCACCTCGCTTTGGAGGTCCTTGACTTGGAGCCGGATGCTGCGCCGTGTGTCTTTCCAGACCTCTTCCGCGCTGGGCTTTGTGCGGTACAGGGCCTTGCCGATGACCACGCAAACCTTTTTCTTCGGCAGAGGCCTCACAGCAGCAGGCTCGACGACCTCCACGTCCTCGCTTTCTTCGTCCGACGACAATTCTTCGTACCGGCGCTTTGACGGATTAGGGAAGGGAAGCCGCTTGGGCCTGGATGACGACGCTTGAGCTGTTGATGTGAGCGCCGGGTGGTATGCGATATCAACGATACTCACCGGGCGATTCTACCTTCTGTTCCACCTCTTTCTTCTTCTCGTTCGCCCCAGCCTTGCCGCGCCCTTTAGACTTGTTGCAGACGATTTTCAGGTGCATGCACAAATCGCAGGTCCTGTCGACGGTCCCCCGGCACGGTGTATCCCGCTCCTTGCACTTGGCGCACGGGACCTTGTGGTTGACGACGCCCGGGTCTTCTCTCGCGGGTGCCTTGCCTTTGCCCTTTGGCTGGTAGGGAACCGCCGTCATCACTCCGAGTAGTGGCTTGCGTTGAGTTTGAGGCACGTCTTCAGGAGCCGGCGCAGTAGTGGTCACGGCTTGCGAATCCTTCCGGACTTGGTCGGCGGGCCTCTCTCCGTCTTCCTGAGTGCGCTCTGTTGGCGACTGCACTGGCTCGCTTGCTTCGGCGGTGGCAAGCTCGTGTGCCGTCGGCTCCTTGGCAGCCTTGCGTGCTTTCACGGATGCCTTCCATTGCTCTATCGTGGGCTCGGCCTCCTTCATTCGCTCGCCAATGCCAGTTTTCAAGCAGGCCTCGATGCCAACGGCGGTGGCCTGGCGAAAGCAGTCTGTCGCCTTGGCCTATCGAAGTCGTTAGTATGTGAAGGATGACGAGGACTATGGTCGCGCACCAATACCCCCTCCCATTTTAAAACCCACATGTCCTGCTCCTCCGCCAGGTCTTCGTTGTTGTCGGGCATTGTGATCAGCTCTGCGTCCAGCTGTTCGTTCACCTCTTGTAGCGCTTTCTCGGCCTTGGCTTTTTCGCCATCCACGGCGAGGGGTTGAGCGAGCGAGAGTAGCGTGTCGATGGCAGACATGGTTGTTGGAAAGATGTGGTTGGGTTGTCGAGTTGTGGAGTAGTGGACGAAGCAGAGAGTAGACAAGACGCGTTGGACTTGGGCAAATTTCAGCCAACAATCTGTTTCCCACGTGTCACGTGTTAGTCAGGTGATCGAGTGGGGATAATTAGAAGCAAAGTACCCCAATGCTCTCTATGCTTGCATCCTGTGTTACTCCAGTGTTTTACATATCCTCGCCTCCTATCGGTCTGTCCATGCTTCAAAATGGTCTGTCCATGGTGAGTATTGTTAGTCCGTCCATTCTTGTACCAGTCTGTTCTGGGATCTGTTCTTGGATCATCCGTTTCATCCTTCTGTCTTGTGATCTATGAGCCATATATTTCAGGATTCATTCTGGCTCCTCATCCCACTCAATCCTCTGTTGCTTCGTCATGCTTTTGTATCTATTTCAATCCGGTTTGTCTTTGGTAGAGCCCACAATTTGCCTGGACTACAATAACCGTGTTTCTAGATTAATAAGAGGACATTCCCTCGCCCGAAGGTTCACTTCTAAGTGTGAGCAAGCGCCATCTCATGTTTGCCTTGTCAATTGGTCAAGTTTCCATCTCACCTTTGTCATTTTTCACCAGCTTTCCGTTTTCTCACTCACTTTCAACCTATCCGGACTTGGCGAAAATCACTCGAGTACACCTTGGACTGTTTTCCTTTGCATCTCAGCATCTTGAGCGGTCTGTCAGGTATTAAAAATGATTTTGTGTTATCCATAACATGAACTCACTCCAAAAGAGGGGAGTATACCCATGTTATATATACTACATGGAGTAATACAATATATTTTAGTGTATGTCTATATGTGCAAAGTAGGCTTCTGGAGGACCATAGTATGGGAGATGCACTATAGGTGACCTTGCCTCTCTGTTGCAAATAGGATATCAGCAAAATAGTATTTTAAGGATATATTGCCCATTGGTTTGTTGTTTTTGATGATTGTCAGTGCTGCTGAGAGGTGCCATACACTCTAATTGACTCACCAGACACATGGCAATCAAGGATACCCACACTATGATAAGATAGTATGTCTTTTGCATGTGTGTATATATATTATATTGAATATGTTTTTGTGTTTGTACGATGTGCAGGCTGGGGATCTGGAACACCCATAAGATGGAAGCAGGCTCTGGAGGACACCTGACATCTCTACTAGACCAAGAATGACAGAAATGGATGAAAAAATGGACATGAGATTAATAAAAATGGATCTTGTTGATGTTTTAATTACATGGGATGAGTGTTGGTTGTACTGAGAGATGTAATGCACCCAAGGTATTTATCATATACACAAGTTCCAAGATGTCCAAACTATCATAGGATAATATATCTCCTATATATACAAATAGCCTTGACATATATATAAAAAGAGGATGAAGCTAGAAAGCCTATAAGGTCATTGAGCACACCACCACCATGCCAAGTGCACAAGCAAAAAATCAGACATTCTGACTGTAATACCAGCCAATCTGAGTGAAAATTGACATAGATCCTGACTGTTATAATGCTGACCGGCGACCAAGAAACGACTTCCAAAAAAAGAAATGTTGCGTGAACTGTTAGTGTTGATTAGTTAACTGGTTAGATTCACGACAGCAAACAAGACAAAACTATTGCAAATTTTGACAGATTTTGACTGTAATTCTGACTGTAAATAAACAAATATGAACAGAAATTGACGGAGATCTTGACTGTAAACCCTTCCAAAAAAAGAAATCTTGACTGTAATCCCTGATGTCAAGGAAGCCAATCTGACGGAGATCTTGACTGTAAGTACACCTTCCTTGACCAAGGCAGCAAATCTGGAAAGAAATTCACGCCATCAGACAACAAATCTAGATACAAATTTAGGTGAAATTTACCTGGAAAACAATCACCAAAAAAAGAAATCTTGCGTGAACTGTTAGGGTTCATTGTTAATGTTAGATTAGAATATATCTAAGGGGTCCGGGGTTTCCCCGGTCTGAGAATAAGGCTGGTTAAGTTCACGTCAGCAAGGAACAATTCCCACACATTTTGACTGTCAAGCCAACCAATTTAGATGCAAATTCTCACAGATTTTGACTGTAAGCCCAAGTAAAATTACACAGATCTTGACTGTAAGCACACCTTCCAAAAATGAAATTCTGACTGTAAGCTAACTTGTCGGATGAATATTCCCACCACCAACTAAGCATATTCACACAGATTTTGACTGTAAGGACACCTTCCAAAAATGAAATTCTGACTGTAAGCTAATTCCCACCACCAACTAGGCAATACACTATCCAATCTAGACAGAAATTCACGCAGATTTTGACTGGGTAGAGACCTTCCAGAAATGAAATCTTGACTGTAAGCTGACTTGGCAGATGAATATTCCCACCACCAGGGAAGCACCAAGACATGGTAATCCTGACAAATGTTGACTGTCAGTCCAAGAATAATTGCAACCGACAAGACAAGATTACTGCAAATTCTGACCAATCTGGATGCAAATTTTTACAGATTTTGACTGTCATCAGTGATCCAATCTAGACAGAAATTGACGCAGATCTTGACTGTCAGCCCAAGTATCAGGAGAGAAATTACCCACCAATAAATGAGAGATTTTGCTAATAGAACACCTTCCAAAAATAAAATCTTGTGTGAAGTATCTAGCATAGATTATTCTTGACAACTACAGAGGAAATTCTCACTGGCAAACAAATACCAGGGTTAGAATCACACCTTCCAAAAAAAAGGAATCTTGCGTACCCTGTTAGGGTTCGTTAGTTAGCGTTAGATTAGAATATATATTCAGGGGTCCGGGGTTTCCCCGGTCTGAGGATAAGACTGGTTAAGTTCTGTTGATGATCAAGTAGTAGACCAATATTCTCGCCACCAAATCAGGACTATACAAGCAAATTTAAATGCAAATTCTCGCAGATTTTGACTGTCAGCCCAAGTAAAATTACACAAATCTTGACTGTAAGCTGGCTTGTCAAATGAGAATTCCCACCATCAGGGAAGCATCAAGGAATCAACTTTTGACTGTAAGGACACCTTCCAAAAATGAAATTCTGACTGTAAGTTGACTTGTTGGATGAAAATTCCCACCACCAGGGAAGCGATATTCACGCAGATTTTGACTATAAGCACACCTTCCAAAAATGAAATCTTGACTGTAAGCTGGCTTGTCAAATGAAAATTCCCACCACCAGGGAAGCATTGAGGGATGGAAATTCTGACAAATAATTCCCACCAACAAGACAAGATTACTGCACATTTTTACAGATTTTACTATGTTTTTGTAAATAGGTTCAGGTTAGGCCAGGTTCTGGTAACTAAAACATTACATAAGCAATATAAAGAGGCTGAGAAAATAAGGCAAAGATATTGATAAGGAAAATAAACAAAAAAAGCATGTATATAGGAATAGTGTTTTGATATATGCAAATGCTAGCAAGCATTGTATAAGTTTTTTCCCACACAATAGACCTACCCCAGTTGGCTTATCAGCCCATTGATATATGTATCTACTATAATATATTGATTGTACCATAGCTCATGCTTTCATTGCATGTAGGTCACAAGTCAAAATATTCTAGAGTTGTGGTCCAAAACATGGAGGAAATCCTAGTGAAAGAGGACTACAAGTAGATAAAAATTGTGTAAAAATAACAATATAAATGGATAACAACCGACAAAATGAAAAGTATATTAAGGATACAGTTCAAAATGTATTTTGTTATATAAGTAACACAAAGCTTAACATGAATAATAAAAGCAAAGTGTATGATGACAGTATAGTTGAAAATCAGAATGACCACAATTCCAAAATATTTTATCATAAGATAACATAAAGCTTCATATGAACAATTAAAATGAAAATGAAGTTTATGATGGTGGTGCAGGTGAAAATTGGAATGGCCGCAATTCCAAAATATTGAAAATTGCGGCCCAAAAATGCACTTTATCATAAAGTAACACAAAAAGCTTAATATAAACAATGAAAGCGAAGTGTAGGATAAGAGTGCAGTTGAAAATTGGAATGGCTGCAATTTGGAATGGCTGCAATTTCAAAACATTGAGAATTGCAGCCTCAAGATGCATTTTGCCATAAAGTAACATAAAAGACTTAATATGAAACAAAAAACAAAAATAAAGGGTAATGAAGGTCCAAATCAAAATTAAAAGGACCACAATTCCAACATTGAGAATTGTGGTTTAAAGACACACTTTACCATAAAATAACAAAACAAGTTTTATATGAAAATAAAGTGTGACGTGGGGTATAGTTTGAAATTGGAATGGCCACAACTCCAAAATGTTGGGAGTTGTGGCCCAAAGATGCACTTTACCACAAAGTAGTATAAAAAACTTAATATGAAATGAACAACAAAAATAAAGTGCGATGAGGGTCTAGGTCAAATAAAATGGCTGCAATTCCCAAACATTGAGAATTGTAGCTTAAAGATACACTTTATTATAAAGTGATGCAACAAGTTTAATATGAACAATGAAAATAAAGCATGGTGTTGGGTGTACTAGTAGTTTGAAATGGGAAGGGCCGCAATTTCAAAATATTGAGAATTGCGGCCTAAAGATGCACTCTACCATAAAGTAACATAAGAGACTTAATATGAAATGAACAACAAAAATAAAATGTGATGAGGGTCCAGGTCAAAATTAGAATGGCTGCAATGCCAAAACATTGAGAATTGTAGCCTCAAGATGCATTTTACCATAAAGTAACACAACAAGTTTCATATAAACAACAAAAATAAAATAAAATAAAATGTGATGAGGGTCCAGGTCAAAATTAGAAGGGCCGCAATTCCAAAAGATTGAGAATTGCGGCTTAAAGATGTGCTTTACCATAAAATAAAGTAACACAACAAGTTTTGTATGAAAATAAAGTGTGACATGGGGTATAGTTTGAAATTGGAAGGGCCGCAATTCCAAAATGTTAGGAATTGCGGTCCAAAGATACACTTTATTTTATTGTAAGTCAAAATAATAATAATATAGAGTGATAAAGTAATTGTGACAAAGTATATAGAACCAAGCACTATACATATGAACTACTGGATTTGGAAAGTGGATAAAGATGTGCAAATAACCACATTTGGGTAAATTGAAATAATGCGGCTGTCTAGAGTATGAAAACCGTGTGAATTTGTTGGAAGAATAGTATGAGAGGCACATACATATGATTACGACGCCTACAGATAAGAGATTAACAGATGTGGCTGTGAGAGGTGATATGATTGTGAACTGGATGGGAAGATTGACTTGAGACTCGACTACAACCTGTACTGAGAATCACAATGCACCGGGCAATGAAGCAGGGATCACGCATGCGGGAGATGTATTTATCGAAAGAAGGTGAGTACATAGGGATACAGTATAGAGTATGGAGTGAGAGGGGATGATATGTTTTATAGATAAGAAAGAGGTGGAAAGAAGAGAGGTGGTAGAAGAGGATTCAGAGATGGAAGATATGAGGGAGGAAGGGGCGGTGCAAGATGAGACTGGGATGGATATGGTGGGAAAGAAGGAAAAGGGGAAGATGAAGGCAGAGGAGGGCTGGGGTGGAGAAGAAGAAACGAAAAGATTGTATATGAAAATAAGGGAGATGGAAGAGGAGAAAGAAAGGATGGAGAAAGAAATAAAGGATCTACAAGAGATGTGTGGGGGAAAGGAAAAATTGGTGGAGCAGGCAATCAAGAATGCAGAGCGGTGGAAGAGTGTAGTGGAGAAGCAGCATGGGATCAAGCAGGAGATGTCCTCGGATCCACCTGGGGTGGAGAAAGTGCTGCTAGATCGAGGAGGTATAAGGGAGGTGGAGAAGGTGTTGCGGGACTATTTCCACTGTGTGATGTGAGTGGTTGTATGTGTGTGGAGTGGTGATGATGGTACTGATGAGAGGTGCAGCTGTTCTGGAACGATGTGAGTTTGGGAAACAAGGAGAAGAAGGGATATGACTTATAGATGATGGGCAGACAATATGCAACACGGATGAACAGGAGCTGTGGACACATATTCTGTGGTGGCTGTCTGGTGAGTGCATGGGTGGAGCATACAATCCAAGCAGAAAAGAGTGGCGTGGTGCATGAGCGAAGGTTCAAGTGTCCAACATGTCGTGGGGAGACAGTGGGGCTATTACGGCTGAATGAGCGGAAGGAAGAGAACATGCCATTCAAGCAGGATGGAATGGTAGAGCGGATGATACGGGGTATGTATGAGCGGGGGACAGACCTTGCAGTATCGCTGACAGGATACATGCCTGCTGATCTCCGGGAGTATCTACGGGAGCCGGAGGTGTATGAGAAATGGCAGAGGGGAGGGGAGATGGAGGTGGATGTGGTGCAGATACATGCGTAAGTGTGGAAAGGGGGTGGTGGATAAAAGGGGTAGGAATCGCTGATGACAATGACTGACATACAGGGCAAGCAGGAAAAGCATGGAGAGGTTTGAGAGATGGTGGGAGGGGCGGGATACAGAGGAGATTTTGGACAATATGGAGTTGCTGCGACCTGTGGAGATTGATGGGGAGCAGACAGTCTTGAGCTCCCCTGAAGTTGGGGTGCGACAGCAGCCAGTACGGGTGGTGAAGAGAAAGGTGACTTACCGGCAATATGCATTGATGGATTACGACTCCGACGTGGAGATCGTAGCAGGGCCATCTAGAATGAGGGGTGGGAGGGGACGGGGGAGCAGCATTGATGAGTATTTTCCAACGATATCATCAGATGACACGATCGAGATCATGTCTGACTAAGGCAGTGGTAAATAGTTGAATGAGGATGAGCATCAAAGGAAAATAGGACAAGGAAAGGCCGCAATTCTAAGAGGAAGGAGAGTTGTGGGGTTTGGAGGGGGTCAACAATTTGTACATGGTGGAGAGGGTTTGGGACGAAAAGGAAGGATGAGAGACATATATTCGCTGATGAAGTCCAGAGCAGTAGATGCTGTGGGCATCATGAGCAAATGTATGTGCATCAGTAAAATGGCACGGTGCTTAATTTGACTTGCCGTGGCGAAGCGATGGCTAAGCGACTCAGGGTTGTCGCGTAGCACTGCGAGATCGGTTAGGCCTTGAGACGCTGCGGCCAAGTAGATTTAGCACGAAAAGTAGCTACACTGAAATTTATTCTTGGACACCTGAGAGCGGGAGGAATAAGAAAAATTTATTCATTGTGTATCTACTACAGACAGACTACATTCTGCGACGGATATGAGCACAGAGCGTTGCTGTCGTGTGATAGTGGCCATCTGCATCGTCATCATGTCGTGGTGGTGGTGGTGATGGCGGCGACACGACGTTGGGCTGCCGTATTGTCTGCCGCGTTGTCGTCGTTGAGGTGGTGGGCGTGCTGTTGCACGTCCTCGCCTGCGTCCTCATCGTCGCGTGGTGGTGGCGGCACTCCATTCGCCTGCTGTACTGCCCGCTACATGGTCGTCGAGGTGGTTGGCGCGTTATTGCGCGTCCCCGCCAGCGGTGTCGTCGTGTGGTGGTTGCAGTGGTGGTGATGCACCGTAGTCGTCGTCGTCGAGGTGGTGGGCACGCTGTTGCGCGTCCTCACCCGCGTCGTCGTCGTTGTCGTCGCGTGGTGGTGGCGGCCCACCGCGTCGTCGTCATACGCTGGTGGTGGTGATAGCGGCAGCACGACGTTGGGCTGCCATACTGCCCGCCACTTCGTGGTGGGCTATTGCGCGTCCCCGCCCGCGTTGGCATCGTCGTGTGGTGGTGGTAACGCACCACGTCGTCGTCGTGTGGCGACGACACACCGTCCTGCGTCAAGTCGTTGCCGTCGTGTGGTGGCGATCCACCGCGTCGTTGCCGTGTGGTGGCGGGGGGCTGTCATACTGCCAGCCACGTCGTCGTCGTTGAGGTAGTGGGCGCGCCGTTGCGGGTCCCTGCCCACGTCGCCGTCGTCGCGTGGTGATGGTAGCGCACTGCGTCGTCGTCGTGTGGTGGCAGCACGCCGTCCCGCGTCCAAGTCGTTGCCGCCGTGTGGTGGCGACCCACCGCGTCGTCGCCGTGTGATGGTGGGGGGTGGTGGTGGTGGCAGCAGTGGTTGCAGCAGTATGACGCACCGTTGGGTCACCGTGCCTCCTGCCACGTTGTCATCGTTGAGGTGGTGGGCGCACCGTTGCGCATCCTCGCCCGCGGCATCGTCGTGCAGTGGTTGCAGCAGTGATGACGCACCGTTGGGTCGCTGTACCGCCCGCCACGCCGTCGTTGTTGGGCTGGTGGGTATGCTGTTGCAAGTGTTAGTAACGGTTGTTGCTACCGGTAGAGACTTAGAGAAAAGATCGAACACGCGCTGACTCATCGATTCACATTGTGAAGCAGACTTCCACAGCAAATATTACCATACGACGACGTAGCGGGCGGACTCGACCCAATGGCGTGCTGCCACCACCATGCAACGATGATGCCGCGGGCAAGGACGCGCAACGGCGCGCCCACCACCTCAACGACGACAACGTGGCAGGAGGCACGGCGACCCAACGGTGCGTCATACTGCTGCAACCACTGCACGACGCTGACGCGGGCGAGGACGTGCAATGGCGCACCCACCATCTCAACAACAACGACGTGGCGGGAGGTACCGCGACCCAACTGCACGTCATCACCATTGCAACCGCCTCCCGACGACGACGCAGGCGAGGACGTGCAATAGTGCGTCCACCACCTCAACGACAACAACACGGCGGGCGGTACGGCGTGCCTCCACCACCATGCGAAGACAGCGATGCGGGCAGGGACCTCCAGCAGCACGCCCACCACCTCGACGACGACGACGCGGCGGGCAGTAAGGCATCCTAATCTTGTGCTACCACCCCACACGACGATGGCGACGCAAGTGGGGATGACAACAGTGCGCCCGGCGGACGGTACGGCGATCCAATGGCGCGTCACCACCGCACGACGACGATGACCAGGTGTGCCACCACCACACGACGACGACGACGCGGGCGAGGATGCGCAACAGCGCAACCACCACCTCAACGACGACGTAGTGGGCGGACGGCGACCCAACGGTGTGTCACCACCACCATGTGACAATGACCACCTGGCCGGTGTAACTGACTCGCGGATCTGCCTCGTCCCAGATTTCGCTGATGCGTGATCGCTGTGGCTCCGTGCTCAAATCCATCGCAGAATGTAGTCTGTCTGTAGTAGATACACAATGAATAAATTTTTCTTATTCCTCCTGCTCTCAGGTGTCCAAGAATAAATTTCAGTGTAGCTACTTTTCGTGCTAAATCTGCTTGGCCGCAGTGTCTCAAGGCCTAACCGATCTCGCAGTGCTACGCGACAACCCTGAGTCGCTTAGCTATCGCTTCACCACGGCAAGTCAAATTAAGAACCGTGCCATTTTACTGATGACTGGTGGGACTCTGTAGGTATCATCCAGTGGTGGAGGTACGTGCCTAGTTGTGTGCATGTGGTGACCGTACTGACCTGTGCGCTTATCAGCTAGCGCAGTCACTTCGAGTTGTTTCGACTCATATCGTCGGTCAGTCCCTTAGCCATCAATTCGGCACCTGTTCCACCTCCACGCAGCACTATCCACACTGTTTCTACTGTTCTGATTGCCTCTCTCGTCGCCATTTCTGACTTCAACCTCTGGGCGGCCCAGTGGGCCCGGACCTCGACTCCATGCATTCGGATGTGCTACGCACCCATTGTGGACATTCTCTGTGGGCTCTACGACTGTAATCGATGGTGCATCACATGGCCCTATCATTGTCTGGCTTGTGCAGCTCATGTGGGGTCGTGCTTGGTGAGTTCTCCTGCTCCTGGTCCTCCACTCACTGCCTGACATGTTCTGCTGTCGCCAGCTACTTCTCTGACACTTCTTGCCAAAAGTTCGAAAGTACAAATAAGAATATGTAAGCACAGTGTCATTTTCCTGATGTGACTAGATAGGCCAGGTGTACAAGGGGACAGGTGCACAACGAGATGGTGAGATAAGGGTAGGATCGCTGTGGAGACAAGAAACAATAAAGAGTCCAGAGTTCAGATACGTACACGCAGGATGAAGTTGGAGGCAGTGGTGGTGGGAAGACAGTGTGGAATGGTGATGATCAGAATGGTATGGACGTGTAGGAATGGGTGGAAATATTTGAGGGAGGCTTCTGAATAGGGAAAGATGAGCTATTCGGGTAAAACACATGTAGAGCGGAGTAGGAATATATGAGGAGATAAAGGCAAGGGGGTTGGAGATAAGACAGAACATTACGACCCAGCAAACCACAAACAAAGACGACGATGCCAACTAAAAGGAGCAAGAGTGGGAAGGGGAAAGAAAGGGATGATGGTATTAGCGGTGGCGGTAGGAAAGGAAAGATGGGGGCAGGGTCAGCGAGAGGAGGCATGAGAGCAGCAACTGGGGGAGGACCACAAATTAGCAGTGGAAAAGGGGAGAAGGGGGGGGTGGATAAGAAGATGGAAACATATCATGCGCTGTCAGAGAAGGCAGAGGCGGCATTGATGGGGTTCGCTCGGACGGACATCCTGAAGCGGAACCTGCTGTTCGGCAAGTACAATGCACGGGAGCTGAACAAGAAGGAGAAGATACTGTTGGTGGACTCATTCGTGCACAATGGGCTGAACCGGTATGCGTACGCAAACGTGATTAATCTGATTGTCCATCCAGATCAGGTGGAGACTGGGAGCATCGTAGCACCGAATGAATTGCCTCCAGCAAAAAGAGATGGGTCGCACTTACCGTGGCTGGAGATGAAGGACGATGCCATGTATGAGATCGAGACATCAGAGGATGGGGAATTTGGACCCCAGGTGGTGGCAGCAGGAGGGCGACATCGGCAGGCTGCACTGAAGGACTGGCTGGAGCTGAAGACCAGCGCACTGAATATGGCGCAGAAGACCCTACGGGATCTGAAAGTCGGGGCGAATGATAGGGAGCCCGAGGAGATATCACTGGCAGAGGTGGTGATGGCAGAAGACAAAGTAAAGTATCTGTCAGAGCTGGTGAGGACGTGCGGAGCATGGGTGGTGGCAGTCTACGATGAGAGTGAGTGTATGACACAACTGTATTGGATGTGTTGTGTGGGCTGACATGAGAGACATCCTATTTCAGCAAAAATCGAGGAGGAGGTGGGGCTGCATTTGTCTCAGAACGAGCGAACATACACATATGCAGAGACAGCAGAGGAAGGGGTTGTTCAATCGTTCCGGATGATGCAAGCTCAAAAGAAGAAATGGTATGAGCATGAGGTGGATGAGGACGTGCGAGCTGGGACGCCTGCATACAAGATATCACAAATCCTATCCCAAGACTATGTGTTCAGGCTGCTCGAGACCATCGTGGACAACTCATTCCAACACTACACCCATTCAGATATCTTCAAGATCTCGACACTGACACAAGATTTAATGTCACCCTCGGGTGGGGTGAGTGCAATTCAAGCACACTACGTATCAACGGCAATGTACTAATGGGGCTGAATCTGATTGATTGGATGCAGTTGCTAGCAGCGCTGATTATCTTCTCAGAGGAGCGTTTGCGGATGTGTTTCAACACGACAGAGTGGGACGTGACAGCAGTCTTGGAAGCAAAGGCAATCTGGGACAAGAAGGACGCACCCGAAATGAGGAAGATGGAGGCTCACGAATTCTTGGTCAAACAGGTCGAGCGGCTGAAGCGTGCGACGCCTGTTACAAGCGCACTAAATGATGAGGTCAGAGAGATGCTGGACCATGCATACAAGACCCACATGGATGAGGAGTCGATGTGGAAGTATCTAGGATCGGCCACGCAATCATGGAAGGATGCGTTTGGCAGGTATGTAAGCCATGTCGTGAGTGCGCTTAAGGACAAGGTTGCCTTGTGGCCAGGCGATGCAGATAGGACGGGTGCCAGCAAAGAGGTTCAAACTGCATGGAAGGACTGCTGGTCGAAGGCCAAGATCGTACTCGAGATCCAGGATATGGGCGGCGAGCCCGAGTACATGCCATTCATGTGCGTCGCACTGTGGAAGGCAATGGCAAACCAGCTGAATCGCGTCCCAAACGCGCTGTTGGAGGTGAGTGAAAAACATACCAGGATCTGTAAAGTTGGAGCGCACCGGCCACAAATATTGCTCTTCATGTGGACTTGTGGCCCATGGAATATGCTGATCGCTGTCGGCGATTTGTTCGAACACATCGTGTTCGGCCGCAAGTCACTGCCTACTTGGACTTGCGGCCCATGGAATATGCTGATCGCTGTCGGCGATTTGTTCGAACATGTTATGTTGGGCCGCAAGTTGCTGCCTACATGGACTTGCGGCGCGTGAAATATGCTGGTCACTGTTGATGACCGGCTCAAACTGCATCGTGCTGGGCTGCAAATCGCTCCTTACATGGACTTGCAGCTCATGAAATATGTTGATCGCTGTCGGCGATTCCTTTGAATGCACTACATTGGGCCGCAGATCACTCTCTACACAGTCTTGCGGCCCATGGAATATGCTGGTCGCTGTGGAAGACTAGCTTGAACATACCGTGCGGGGCTGCAAATCGCTCTCTACACGGACTTGTGGCCCATGGAAATGTCATTTTCCAACATTGACAATTCACTCGCATGCACCACGTTGGGCTGCAAACAGCTCCCTATGTGGACTTGCAGCTCGTAGAACACGTTGGTTGCTGCCAATGATTTTCTTCGAACGCAATAGCTTCTGACATGGACTGGCAGCCCTCAGATGCGCCTCTTGCTGACATATCGCACACAGGTATCTGCCTGGTTCAGCCCCTTAGTGTACCACCAGAAGCTTATTGGCTCTCGCTGGAAGGTTGGTTCAGCCACCGCAGACATGCTCAGAGCATTTGTCGCCCACCCTGACCTCAAGCCCGACCTCATTCCAATGACCAGCAGACTTGTGAGTCCTTCCACTCTCATCCACAGCACTGGCACACACCACCGCCTCCACAGGTCGTATGGTCCCTTCTCGAAAACATTGCCGCGCTCCTCCGCATGGAGGAGGATCTTACCACCTGCAACATGCCCCAGCGCCCCACCTCCGCCAAAATCATCAAAGAGTACATGCTCCTCGAAGGCGACCAGAAGGTATCCAACCTCTGGACACCCAAGGACAAGAGGGTCGTCAAGCGCACCCCAGGCGAGAGCAATGGTGAGCAAGCCCTCCGTCATCAACATATCGCTCTCGTCCTCACACACGCCAGCCCTTTATTTCCGCAAACAGCTTCTGCTCGAACTTCTTGTTGTTGAAGAGGCCGTTAAACACACCATGAGAAGCCGCATCACCATCCCCAGGACCAAGGATTTCCTCGAGCCCTGGTTCAGGGATGTCAGCATCACCAACATCCACAAAGACTTTGCCCGCACCGTCCCTCTCCTTGACTTCCACACCATGCCGTGGGGCAGGTCCAAGGATCCCAGTGAGTCCCGCTCACGGAAAGAGACCATAGCAGCCGCCATCTGCGAGTTTGCCGCCATCATACACTACCGTGTCGACCTCCTCCGTCGTGAGGGCAGTGCTGCCGCTTGGCTCCGCCACCTCATCGAACACCTCACCTCTGGCGCCATCGTCCAGGGCAAGGGCCGTCCCATCCGCATGCAAGATGGCGAGACCATCCACATGCTCGTCTGGCCGGACAGGATCGACTTTGATGTCTCTGCCATCCTCGACCTCTCCTTCAACATCGCCAACGAGAACTCCAGGGCCATCCGCACCATCACTCGCAAGCGCGACTTCCAGTGGATCGAACGCATCATGAAGATCATCCATTCCTGTCCTGTCAGCTGGCCCGTCCTCGAACATCAAGACACTAAACAATCATCCAAGTCAGCCCGTCCGCTCCGTCCCGAAGTCAGGTCTGCTGCCGAAGCCCTCCTCAAGGTCGGTGTATCTCCCCTCCATCTACTACTTTTCATCACATCTCCCACAGGCTCTCACCGTCAGCGCATACGAGCATCGCGAAAGGAGCATCCGCTGTGATGCCAACCTCGATCTCAACACCATCCCTGATGAGGACATCCCTCCGTACAAGTTCCTTCTCCAGCCAGCCAATGATGATGAAGGCAGTGATGATGGCGACAATGGCGACAATGACAACAACAATGATAACAACGACGGTGACAACAACAACAACGACAACGAACACAAAGATGGTGCCGATGACAACGATGATGCCGACAACGGCAATCAAAAAGCCTACAAGTCCTTCGTCTCGTACATGTTCACCGCCTTCGACACTCCTTCCCGTCTCTCTACCCTCAACATCCCCCTCTATGAGCCTGCCACCGTCACTCAACTCAATCTTGGTTGGTCCACCTCCCTTCCCTTTTCTTGCGCTCTTCCTCACCCTCTTCCTTTTAGATGACACTCTCACAGGCCCCTCTCGCCTGGCCCGTGCACGCCTCCAAGCAACCCAGACCACCAGGTCTTCCCAGTCCCTCTGTAACACCAACACCACTCCTGGAGACACCTCCAGCATCCCAGGCGATGCCACGGAGGGTGACATGGACAATCCTGCTGCCCCTTCTGCACCACACAACCCCACCCCTGATTCCAACCCGGAACAGCTTGTCTGCCGACCCCATCATGCTGTCCCCGACTCAGAGCAAACAGGCAAGTTCCCCCACTCCTTTCCTGCCACATCCAAATCCGTTGAAGGGCACATATCCTTGCCCCTCCCCATTTGCATACTTTCCATCTCTCTCTTATTCCCCAGCACCCCGCTTTCCCCATTTCCCCCACCCTAACCTCCTTTTGCCCCCTCTCCTCTTCCCCTCCACACTAACCCTTTCTTTCCTTTCAAGGCAACCCCGCTCCCCATTCTCCACACCCCCCTGTTGAAGGTACGCTCCAAAATATTCTTATCTTAATATTCTTATCTTATCTTATCATACTGTATATTTGTATCATATTATCGTATTTATCGTATTTCTCGTCCCTTTCCTCCATCCTCTCTTCCTTCCATTCACACTTCTCTTTCAGAGTTGACCCTCTCCATGGGCGATTTCAATCTCGCCCGTCCTGCCAGTGTGTCTCCATCTCCATTTTCATTTCCTTTTCGTCCTTGCTCACTTCTTCCTTTCCCTTCTTTCTCTTCCAGCGCCCCCCACCAACACTGCCGTCCCTACCCAGCCTGCCATCTCCGGTGACCCTTCTGCTCCAGCCCCTTCTCGCCCAAAGCCTCGCATCAAACACAAGCCCAAGAAAACCCCCAAAGATGGCAATAGCAACAACAACTCCCCTCTCCCTTCCACATCCACCACCTCCTCTGCTCCCATCCCACCATCCCTTCCCCCTCAATCTGACCCCTTCTCAAAACGAAACGCCCCTGCCGATATCGCCCCTCACTTGATTTCCCGTATGTTCTCCTCCCCTCCTTTCTCTTTCTCTCTTTCTTTCTCTCTCTCTCTCATTCTCATTCTATCCATCTTATCCATCTTCAGCCGACCGCGCCCCCTCCTCCAACAAACGCCTCCGTCCGACAGCCATAATCCCCTCCTCCCCACACTCTCCCCCCAACCCAGACCCTGATCGTTACGATGACACCAATCCTCACCCTTCTGCTCAAGATAGCATCCAAGATGCACGTCGTACCATCAGGCATGGCTAACCTCTTCCATTTCCTCCTTACTCTCTTCCCTCTGCTTCTTCCTCCTTCCTTTCTCATCATGTCCCACATTATGCCTCCCTCTGTAACTCTCCCCTCTGTATCATATAATGACCCAATTCCATTTCTTGTTGTTCATCGTATCTACGATGTCATTGCTATTGTTGTCGTCCCCATCACCATTGTTAGCACGGACCTCATCAACGTCCTCATCATCATCACCATTACTTTCACCATAAGTCATCATCACTACATGTCCCTGTCGATCTGATCCTAAGCTTCTCCTTTTTCAGGTATTTTCATCCCCTCCTTTTCTCTTCTGCTCACCATCTCTTTGCAGCCATTGCATCGCATTCCTCTCTCCTACCCTTACCCACACTCTACTCCTTCATTCACTCCTTTGCTCATTCCATCATCCATTCTGCCCAGCCACCATCCTCGCTTGCTGCTCGACCCTATCCCTTCCCTGCAATTCGCCTCCATCTTCCGGCCCGTTACTGCACCCCCCCCTCTGCACACCCTCCTCCGTAACCGTCAACCTCCCCGTTCCCTCCCCATCTCCATCCCCATTCCTGACACCCCTGCCGTTCGCTTCCTCCCGACACCCCCTTTCCTGGCCATCCAATTCAATTCAAAATATAATAATATATTCCAACCCGCTCCCCTCCGTTGTGAGCACACTTCCCCCCTTCTCTCCTTCTCTCCTTCCCCTTCCCCCTCATACATGTCGTCTCATCTTCACAGTTCAGCCTCCTCCTCCTTACATTCACACTCAGATTCCCCTGCGGATTCTCAAAAGTACGTCTTTCTGTCCTCTCATCTTCTCCTTTGGGCCGCCTCACCTACCGTCACTCATTGCCACCCTTCCTCTTTGCTCATCTAGCTCTGACGACCAAGACCCCCATCTGCTTCCTCATCATCATCTCTTTGACCCCCTTCTCCCTCATCTCGAACACAACAATGACAACAACATCCCACTCCTTCCTTTCGACATTGCAGATGTCCCTTCCCACATGGATGCTGACGACCCTTACCCCCAGTCCACTGTTGACGATGCCATCATGCGCAGCATCCGCACAGACGACCCCTCCCTTCATCTTGACTTTGAGAACGCCTTCCTTGCCTTGCCCATCCGTGACATCTCCCTCTCATCTCTCAGGTCCATGTACATCTACCGCCAGCATCGCAACGCCCTCAACCTCCTCCACTCCCGCAGGCGCATCCAAATTGATGACCACTTCCTCCTCCATACTCACGACGACCACCTCATCCCCTCCGTCGATGGTCACTATATAGACTACATCCTCTACCTGGGTGCACGCATCGGCCTTGATGCTGTCCTCCCCTCCCAGCACCTCCTCCTTGATCACACCTGGCACACCCAGCTTTCCTTCAACAACCCCTTCAAGCCTTGGCCTGATACCTCCTCCCACACACCCCTCCCCTTCTCCACAACAGGCCGTATGATGTATATCGGCTCCAGACACCAGGAGGACATATGGATCGCTTTTGTCCCCATTTCCGTCTTGGCCCCGGATGACCCAAATGCTCCCATCCCTCCTCCAGACATGTCCCTCCTCCAAAGCTCCTCTGCCTCCTCTGCTATTGCATCCCACCATGCTGCCATTGCAGTCCTTTTTTTCGCATACATCCTTGATGCCATGCGTTTTCGTGACATTGTCTGCAAACCTGGCTATCCGAACACTCCCCAAAACACCCTTCCCACCTGGGATTCCCTCAAGGATTGGACAAATATCTTGTAAGTCCCCCCAAAAAGAAATTTCTGTTTGTCTTACCACCCCCTTGCTCGCTTCAGGGGAAGGCTAGAAGAACAACAGAGAGTCCTTCAACTCACCCTTCCTGACACTCGTCGTTTTCATCATGACATAAGGCTTAAATGGGCCCCGTGGGTCACGCTTGCCCCCAGAGCCTGGAAGCGTGATGGCTTCCTCACCCACAATGCCCCCGTCGCCATCACCATCCGGTATGGTCAAAATCAGCCCATTTGCTCGTCCATCGACGACTGGGAAGGACGCCTCGAACGCTCCCATTGGGAGAATGACCACGACCTCTCTCATATTAGGCTCATGTCTTTTTCCATCGCTCACCATCTCTTGTAAGCCCATACTCTTGTTTTCCATCCATTCCCCCATCTCACATCCCCTAACAAAATAGGTTTGAAAAAGTCACCACATGGAGAAAAATCAACGGCACCTGCCTCCATCAAGTCTACGGCGAGCTTTACGATCTTCCTGCAGATCGTCCAGAACGTGTCCAGGTCAACCTTCGCGGTCCCCGTGCCGACTCCCGCGGCCATGCTGTTCCTGTCTATGACAAGGATGGCTTCCGTGTCCGTCGTCGCATCCCTTCCCAATCACAGCCTTCCGGTGCTCTTGTTGACCTCCAAAAAATAGACACGCTATATCCCATTGATGACCTGGCAGGACGTAAGCCTTACCATCTCTACCCCTTGGCATTCACAAAGCGGTATGGCAATGTCCAGGCCAGCACCATCATCGCCCCCTTTCAGGACATTTTGAACAACATCAACGTCTCTCTTTCGCAACCCAGACAGCGAGACCAAAACGAACACGAACACGGAGATGGGGATGAGGACGAGGACGAGGAGAATCAGGACAACAACAGTGACTTGGAAAACATGAGCATTGATGGCCACAACCAAGTCCCCAACCACCGCCACCACCAGCACCGCAATCATCACAATCCTGCTGGGAGACGACAACAACAACAACAACAAGGACGGCACCGGGCCCATCTCCCTCCGCCAGAGCCCGTCATACGTGGAACTCGTTCACAGATCTACAGCGACATCCATCACCGCTCCAGGGAACGAAAACGTTATCACTTGGTACAGCTCGGTCTTGCTACCTCTGCCATGGCAGGTGCTACTGCATCCACCCTCTCTGCCACACGTCTCTTCCAACGAAGAAAGGCCTACTGCATCAATGGTCTCCCCCACCAGCGTTTTGCTGACGCAGTCCATGGTCATGACCAGCCTCAGGCTTTGAGGCTTGAACAGACCTTCACCATTGATGTCCAACGCCTTCAACCGGCCCATCGCAATGGAAGGTGTCTATCCATTTTTCTTCTTTCTTCTCCTTTTTTTTTTTTTTTTTTCACCGACCGATCCAAAAAAACTCGCATACTCAACCATCATTGTTAGGGCAATCTACCTCGACGTCATCTCCAAGCTTTGTCGCCATTTTGTGCATCCCTCTGTTATGGATATCTTCAAACAGTGCGTGCAACCATTCAAGCCGGAGGTGAGCCCTGTTTACATATTCCCACCATCTGCACGGCACGCACACCCTGGTCCTAACTACGTACGTAGGTCATACCAAACCTTCTCAATTGGACCACCTATCCTCTCGCCGTTGTCATTGAGGCTGTATGGAAGCAAAATCTACCCCATCTCATCCCTGGCGGAGAAAAGTTGGATCCGTATCACGTCGAGCTCATGGCCATGCTTGAGCGCACCCTGAACTACGCTCACACCGGCGCCGGAAAGGTCATCACCACCAAAGTCATGATCCCTCACTATCTGGGCCTTGGTGTCCTCCACGACGGCATGCCTTGTCTCAATCCACGCATCATTTCCTTCCCAGACCTCCTTCAGGGCAACGTCAAGGTACACACTGAGCATTGGGCTAGAACCTCTGAAAAGGTAGGAAGACGACCCTTAATGGCATCGAAGAAGGTCCAGGAACTCACCTATGGAAAGACACACATGCAGGTGAGCAAGCCTCCATCTCTGACGGTACCGTCAGACCCCCAAGACTGACCACCCGGGCCGACCTTCTTCTTTTTTTCCAGCAATCTGAAGCAAGGTTTCTCATACGTGATGCCATCGAACACCCAAACATGATAGAGAGGAGGGCTGCTACTCTGAACTCAATCTATGCAAACGATCCTGTCATGCGAGCCATGGAAGACATCTTCCTCCATGTCTTCACCGTCGCCCTCACCACCTATGTTGAAGATGTCAAGACCCTCGTTGCCACTGCAGTCATGCAAGAACTGAAACCTCTTGAAAACAGTCAGGACCTTGTCGAGAGACATACGCTACGCTCACGCAAGATTGCACTCAAAGCCTGGCTGAAGTCCGACTACCCCCTCTCGTACGAGAAGCGCGACCACGAGCACCTCCTTGGCGCAATTGACCCAGGCTCTCATCCAGGAGAGAGAGGTGCCGCGAATGCTGTGGCACCAATGCACGGCGGAGCTGGTGGTGGTCAAAACCCAACGATGCTGCCAGCCCCTCCGAGCGGTGGACAACCGATGTCCTTCTTTGTGAATGCGATCCTAGACGGGGCGATCAAGCAACGTCGCACACCACCCTTCATCCAGAACGGTGCATTCAAACACATGATCTCCGAGTCGTTGAAGGCGTTGCGCCCCTGGGTACAGCGACGGATCACCAGTTCCCTCTCCATGGACATCCACGAACATGTCTTTAAGCCAGCCCTCAGGAAAGCGATCACCAACCTGCGCATCAGACATATACCGTGGACGCGAGTTGTGATCCGTGAAGATGGCAATGCAGGCATGGCAGAGAGGAGCGAAGCGGTTGCTGGGGTGGCAGGAGGACGTGCGGGAGGACAAGGACGGGGACGGGGACGACCCTCAACAAAGATTTGCCACAATGTATGGCTGCCTCTTGGAAATCCTGAACCGAAGCGTGCCGGTGCAACATCCCACATCATCGTCAGCCTCGGCCGCGATCGGGAGGCACGCTTCATCGAGGCGTCTGAAGAAGTTGCCCTGAGAGATGCACAAACCTCCTGGTCTGCCTGTTCCATCCGACTCTACGGCTTCCACAAGGTCATGCACAAGGAGGTCTTGCCCCAGGAATGGACATACCTCAATGCCAGTCTCCCTGCCAACATGCGATCAAACGAGCGCCACGTCGTCACCGCAACCTACCAGTGGGCAAAGGCTAAGTACGACCCCACTACGTTTCCCTTGCATGGACTTGCCATCGTCATAGCCCTCATATTCATGGGAATGCTTCCTCGTGTGTATCCCCCACAGACCATGCCGCATGACATTGACCTCCGCACTCTGGCAACAAAGCTTGCCAACATGCCCTGGGAAGAGCGACCAAACAAGAAGGGCACATCTCAGCCTGGCCCCTTCATCACGATGGTCACAACATTCATCATGGGAATGATGGATGACACGTCCCCCCTCATGGAAGCACTCCTCCAGAACAAGCAGGACAAGGATAAGGAGATCAGCGAATGGTTTTCGAAACACAGTCAGTGGTGGTCGCACGCACTCTTCACGCGATCTCTTGAAGTCTGACACTTTTACAGCAGCAAAGGGAATCTCGCTGTCCAATATATTGCTGCGATTCCGTCTGGCAACCCCGACCTCAACCAAGGTGGGAAAGTCAGGACAATGGCACAAGGATGCATTACCGATTCCGGCGGAAGAAGTGCGCGTGCTGTGGAAAAGGGTGCGACAGTGTTTCGTGAGAGACAAGGAGTATGGTTCGTACGATGCGGCCGTGCTGCTGGCAGGAGAACACACAGCCAAACAACTGTTGGTGCAAGGCGCGGTGAAAACGCGAGGCCAAGTGGCAGACTTGAATGACCTCACAAATACGTGCCCGGGTCAGTCTGAGAAGAGCAGAGGTAAGCGCAAACAGATGGACAGTGGAGAGGATGAAGATCTGGTCATCGTCAAATACGCCATCAATGATCACCGTGCTGGTCCATCATCGATCCGTCACCGACGTGGTTGACTCTCCGTTCTTGTTGCCTCGGAGGGCTGCAATAGAATGGATATAGGAACATGCCACCCCCGCCCACAGTTCTTCAAATATGCAGACGCTTGTATTATATTCACGAAATACGAATGCAACATCAATGACTGGGATGCAAGTCCGTCCGTCCAAGTCTACGATACCTGCCTTTCCGGCCATGACAACGCAGACCCTTCAGCCAATTCCCTTCACAAAAGATAGGTCGAGAGTAGGTAAACGATTTATTCTATAGGTAGTTAGCCTAGGAGAATAACGAAGGGTCACCAAGCATTCAATCCCTGCTTGCCAGTAAACCTAAGAAGAGGGAGAATGCAGGGCCCACCAATCAGATTGCGTGGGCAGTAGATGAGGCCTTTGGATTCCGTGCCTGTGGAGGATCCTATCCTTGGAATAGTGAGAGAGGGCAATTCTCTCCCCTTCACCCCAGGCTTTAACCTCGTGATTCAGAAAGCGGCCAGTAAAAAGAATCAGCCCGCCAGGCGCATAGTTTAGGGTGGCGTTAAAATCGTTCAGCCGAAAAGTGGCTTGCTGACTAGTTCCAAGGCTAAGGAGCATGTCGTAAAAGGATACTGCGCCGCCTGCATCACAATGAGGACGGGTTAACCGGTTGACAATGATATCCATCCCAGTAAAGGATGTTGGCCAAGGAGGTAGGGAACTGGACAGTCGCTTCTTGCATTTCTCAGCTGCCAGAGCGCTAGCCATCCACAAATTTGGATGAACTATACGGAATATAGCATCCATAAAGGCCTCCGCAGGAGCCATACGGACTAGCCAGGATTGGATCCTGGGGTCCTTCAGAGCCCTGGACGAAACTACCGGATCTTGGGGCCGCTCAGAAATTGAAGATTAGCCAAACTGTCAGGAACAGTTATTTCAGACTTACCGTTCTCCCTATCATGAAGGTACCGATTGATAGGGAGATTTTTCCCTGTCCAAAAATATTATGTCCCAAATTGACAAAATCTTCTGCCCTCCAGGTGCTTCCATACTTAGTATACCGAGCCAGGGGACCTTTTAGCTTTTTTATGGCCAAGTTCAGTTGTTCCTGGAGGAGCGGGGTTGTGAAAGAAATACAAGTAGGACGTATTATTGCTTACCACCCTTTGGGGAAGCAAGATCCCAGGAAGATACCACACAAGGATTCTTCCGTGAACATCTACCAGCGTGGATGGTTGTGTAAAGCTACCCAAGTCTATTTTTGGGAAGAACTCCTCCCGAGCCTGTTTGCTTGCCTCAGAAAACCTATCGGCATCCCAGGGTAAAGAAACTCCCGAAGCCCCCTGCCCTAAGTGACATAAAAGATGAACGGACGGAGATGTGACTTACTTGGATTAAGGTAAGCCGCAGCAACAAGGGTGGCACCTCGTTCAATTTCCAGCTCAGTCATTTGGATTCCGTTGATCCTATCTGACTGGCAGACCAAATTATTGACCTGATCTAAGTGACAAAGCACTCGCATTCTGGGCTTTGAGACAAGGTTCTCCTATTCAATCGTATCGAGTACTCACCGGGCCTTCTGATGATTTACCAGTCCACGTTCGTGCACGATAGGACAAGTAATTGCAGCGCGAAACACTTTACGAAGACCGACTACCATTGCTTCGTATATGTCGAGATCTGTTGGAGACATGAGTTACCTGACTAGGAAATTTTCCTGCGTTAGATCTGCGGTGTTAGGCGTTAAGCCTTGGGGGCAATCAACGGGAAGGATGAACCGACGAAGCAACGGATTGAGAACGAACGGCGCGCAAAAATTTTATTTACAGTCACGTGATTAAATTATACTTTTTAGGATCATAGTTTCCCCCTTTCGTCGTTTTAGTCTTAGTGGATTGACGTAGCGCATTTACGATACCAACGGATTATCAAGACAAATCAAATCAAAACGTAATCAAAAAAAGTGGACAAAGGGCTTGAGACAGACTGACAACGGAGGGGCCCTCCCCGTGACAATCTATCCCCGCGAGCGAAACAAAAACCTCTGCTCCCCCAAGAAAAAAAAAAAAAGAATCCCATCCCCCCCCAGCCGGGCAATCTTGCCCTCCCCCTAGGGCACCTGGGCGCTAAAGTAAGATGAAGAATGGGCTGTAACTAGGAAGCTTGGCTTACTGCGGGGTGGAAGGACGAAGTAACCCCAGGAAAGAAGAGGGAGCAGTCTACCAGCGGCGCGCGGGCGGTAAATTAGTATTAGTAATAAAGGAACAAATGAACCAACGACAGGTACCTCGCTGACGTAGTGCTGATCAGGAAGACAAGCGTCCCCCAACCTCTGCAGCAAGAAAGCCGGGGCAAGACAATTGCCCTGGTGTGCAGACCGAGCAGAAAAGCCTCCTAAACCCGAAGCGAGGAAGCAGGAGCAGAGCAATTGCCCCAACACGCCGTTCCTCACCAACAAAAGCCCTCAGAACCCAAGCAAGGAAGAGGGAGCGGGGCAATCGCCCCAACACACCGATCCTTGCATAAAGCCCTCGGAACCCACAGCAAGGAAGCGGGAGCAGGACAATCACCCCAACACACCAATCCTCACAAAGAACCCCCAAAACCCGAAGCAACGAAGCGGGAGCAGGGCAATCGCCCCGACACACTGATCCTCTAATAAAGCCCCCAGAACCCGCTGCAAGGAAGTGGGAGCAGGGTGATCGCCCCGACACACCAATCCTCGCGAGGAACCTCCAAAACCCAAAGCAAGGAAGCAGGAGCAGGGCAATCACCCCAACGCACTGATCCTCAAATAAAGCCCCCAGAACCCGCTGCAAGGAAGTGGGAGCAGGGTGATCGCCCTGACACACCAATCCTTGCGAGGAACCCCCAAAATCTGAGGCAAGTGGAAGCAGGGCAATCGCCCCAACACACCAATCCTCGCATAAAGCCCCCAGAACCCCAGCCAAAGAAGCAGGAGTAGGACAATCGCCCCAACGCACTGATCCTAAGAAAAAAAACCTAGAGGATAGGTCAGCACAAAGAGACCCGTAAAGGATACGTACCTCGGCTGCCTCACGTCTGCCAATTATCTTCCCCCGCACCGTATCAATCATCCTCCACCGCACCCCTTCCCTGAAGTAAAAAAAGAAAAATACCTAGAGGATGCGTCAGCGCACGAGACGCATGAAGGACACGTACCTCAATTGCTTCGTATCCGTTTAAATCAAGTAGGCTGCAGTCCTACTCAATCCAAACGACGTACGAAGCGCGACGTTGTATTCGAAAAGAAGGGCGCGCAGGAAATTTTAAGCCACCAACTCCGGTTATATTCGGCAGCGCTGCTCACGTGATGGCTATCAACAAAGTTTGTTCAAACTCAAAATCGTCGCATTGCATGTCACGTGTTCCGCACGTGATGTGGCCGCCATCGATGCCACCCAAGTCGAGGGCATCTGGGAATTGGCCTTTCGCTACGACACGTTCCCTAGCGCGATCCACCACCTTCTGGTCTAGACCGTGCTGATTGCCAGCGCGCTCCGCCGTCCTTTGGCGTCCTCTGGTATACCGATCACTGGCGCACGCCGCCGTCTTCTCGCGTACCCGACCTGCCGTCCTTGGGTGCACTCCGCCGTCCTCTCGCGTCCCCGACTCTGCCGTCCTCTGCCGTCCTCTGGTACGCCGGTCACTGGCGCACGCCGCCGTCTTCTCGCGTACCCGACCTGCCGTCCTTGGGCGCACTCCACCGTCTTCTCGCTTCCCCAACTCCGCCGTCCTCTGCCGTCCTCTGGTACGGCGCACGCTGCCGTCTTCTCACGGACCCAACTTGCTGTCCTTGGGCGCACTCCGCCGTCCTCTCGCGTCCCTGATTCCGCCATCCTCTGCCGTCCTCTCGCGTACCCAACCCTGCCGTCCTCTCGTGTACTCCCGTTCTCTCGCATCCCCAATTCCGCCGTGCTGCCATCCCGACCGACTTGCGTTACTGCCCCGACCACCTCTTCCACTTGCCCCCCGTCTTCTCATTTCCCCTTGTTTCACCCGACGACAACGACAACGGTGTAACAGCCGTGATAGCACGGTCGTTACGCTGTTGCCATTGTCGCCGCCACCGTCTTGCCCCTTGTTCCCACCACCTCGACCGCCTGCTGCTTCGCTTGCCACCTCCCTCGGCTAGCCCGACAACAATGGCAACGGTGCGATAACCGTGATAATCGTTGTCACCGCTGCCATTCTGCCATACCCCACCTCGGCCTGTCGCACTCTTTTTCCCAACCGCCCTCGAATTTGGTGACACGTCACCATCGTGAGAGAAAAGGAGGCACGTACATGATGATGATAGCAGGAAGATGTCATCAGTACGATCGTCCTCGAGTAGCTGCCTTGGGGCTAGCAGCGGTGCGCCAGGCACTTGGTACACCTTGCACGTGGCGAAGTCAGAATGGGGCCGAAGTGGTGGCAGATGCAGGACAAGGCGGGAGTGGTTGTGGCAGCGCTGGTCATACATCGCGCAGTAGGCGCGGCATTCGGCGTGGTGGGTGGGATGATTTTACCCCCAGGTCCTAGGGGTGCGGGTGTGAATCCCGTGAGTACGGGTGAGCACGGGTGCCCACAATTTGGAGGCAACTGCAACCACAACCGACAGTAGAGGTAGTCCAGGGGCCACGCGTTCGTCTGGTCATTCACAAACTACTGCTGGTCAATTTCAAGAGCTACGCTGGAAGACAAGAGATCGGGCCTTTCCACAAGGTGTGCATACAAACTCTCACGTTCGGTGGAAACACGCTCATTACACCCGCCGTCAGTCCTTCTCCTCGATAGTCGGCTCTAATGGTTCAGGCAAGTCGAACACGATCGACGCGCTCTTGTTCGTCTTTGGATACCGTGCGGCAAAAATGCGCCAGGGTAAGCTCTCCGAACTTATTCATAACTCGGCTCGGTACCCCGATCTGGACGAACGCGGCGTCGAGGTTCACTTTCGGGATATTATCGATCTGGTATGGTTGTTGCTTTGACTTTCTCGAGCGTCCTTTTTCAATCCCATATAGCCCGGGCCCGACACGTTCCAGGTTGTGCCCAAATCCCAGTTGGTCGTCGCGCGAATAGCATCCGTGAACAACTTGAGCAAGTACACGATCAATGGATACGCTAGCAGCTTTACGGAGGCCCAGACACTCCTTAAAGGCTGTGGCATCAATCTCGACCAAAAATGTTTCCTCGTATTACAGGTACCCCTTCCTCCCTCTCCTTTGTCCTTCATCGATCACACGCAACCAGGGCAAAGTCGAGTCGATCACACAAATGAAGCCAAAAGCTCAAAATGAACGTGAAGATGGCTCAAGTATCTCGAAAAATATCATCGGCACCTCCTACAAGACGGAGATCGAAGAAGCGCTCACCCAGGTAGAGACCCTCACCAACCAGTGAAGCGAGAAGTTGAATCGGCTGCACATTGTTGAACAAGAAAAGAACACACTCAAGGATCAGAGGAAGGAGCAGGAAGGAGTTGTTGGATTACTTGAGGTTATCCGACGATCGCGTTAGAGCAGAGTCGTCTTTGGCAGTGCAAACGCGATCGACGTGCTCTTGTTCGTTGAACTACGCTCATTCCCCCGGGTCAGTCCTTTCTCTTCAACAGTTGGCCCTAATGGTTCGTGCAAGTCGAACGTGATTGATGCGCTCTTGTTTCTTTTTAGATACTGCAGCAAAAATGCGCTAAGGCAAGCTCTCAGAACTTATTCACAACTCGGCTCGATACCCCGATCTGGATAAACGCGGCGTTGAAGTTCGCTTTCGGGACATTACTAATTTGATACGGATGTTGTTTTGACTCGGGAGCATCCTTTTTTGATTGGAGGGAGGACGCGGTACGTCGATATTTTATTGCATTGGACTGAAACGCTCACTCAAACCATAGCAAACCTGCAACTTGTGGGACGGGGAGGGGCAATATTCATTGTATATTGTGTATACAACTAGTAGTATAGAGGGCGTGCGTGACGGTGTGCGTTGCTGTCGGCAAGTTAATAACTAATCAGGGAGGCGAATGCAACGGTATACAAGTGCCCGGACTTACTAATACGCGCCGAGGTAATTTTACTGCCGTTTCAGCTAGGGGAAACCGGTGCGATGCAAGTCACGTGAGCCGCTGGCTTATCGACCAAGGCTTGTCCCGGTCGGCACAACAGCACCTTTTGGGACACGGCTATCATCAACATTTCTTTCAATCATGGCTCGTACTTGCCAAACTTCAAAGAAATCAACTGGTAGTATTGCAAAACGCAAGATTTTCTCAGCTCCTTTGGCTTCGGTTAGCAACGAGAAAGAGGCCCGTGTGGCAAAAAACCGACGCGAGAGCGAGGTGCGCAACAACACTTCTTCCTTCATGTTCCTTTCACCAATGGTCTAGCTTAATATAACATATAGTTTTGTACTCTCTGTGAGAATGGTGGCACTCTTTTCAAGTGTGAAGAGGCTGGATGCAGACGTGTCATCTGTGCCTTGTGCCTCGACCTCAAGGAGGAAGTAATGGCGATTGTTTGCAACCCTGCTGTCCATTTCACTTGTATTGCTTGCCATTGGTGGCAGGCACAGCGTACACGAGCCGATGCCCCGTACTATGTGAGTGTTTACCAACTGTTTGTGCATTTCCTTGGACATTTGCTACAGGGCTTCACTTATGATGGACATCCGGTTCTCTCAACCTTCCTCCGCATCAAGGGTAGGTTTGAACTTGCAACTTGTGCACGCGTCGAGACCCCAACCACACTCCTCATCCACTTCTATGTTGAGGGGATTGCCCATCTTGGCCACTTTGCAGTTATCCGCGAATCCTTGCGATGTTTCTTTCCAAAGGAACAATTGGAGGTTCTGGATGTCCCATTTAATCTTGGAGTTGACTCTGCCCTTGACGCTTGGCCAGTCAAGGTGGCAGGTATCCTGTCTCGGCTCACACAATATGAGCGGGTTTTGGTTGTACTTACCAACCACACCAACCAAACAAGTGGGGATCTATTCCTTGGTTACAATGAAATGGAGAATTATGTCACTGCTGAAGTGAATCAGGTAGGCTGTTGCTTGTTTATTCGGCACCTGGTATTGATACAGCAATGCAGTGGCTTGAGTTTGTTTGGGGCCCTTGGAAGCGTGTTCTGCAAGGCGCAGCAGTCTTTATCCTTGCTTGTGGCTCTTTGGTCCGTCAGAAGGACTCTCTGGGTGCTCTTCATGCTGGTTTAGCTAAGTAAGTATTTACTTTATGCATCAACCTGCTATAAACTAAGCTTTTGCAGGTTGGGCGTGTTGAATGCCGTGGCTTTTGATGCCCCGCACCTTGCCCCCCACAAGACTATCCAGTTTCTTATGGGCGTATGCAAGTCGTTTGTCATTGAAGGGTTCAAGTTCACTCAAGCCATCCAGCATAATCTCAAGCATGCAGAGTCGTTGGGTAGGCATACCGCTATTATCCACCTGGCAACTGAAATTACTCGATACATGTGGTGTCACAAGGAGGTTCAGCCTTGGGGAGAACCTTTACCTTTGCAGTGCCCTACCTGTGGGATTTTCAAGTCCTGGGTCTCAGTGTTTTCACCTGAAAATAAAGGATACCGGTTTGAGTGTCGAGGCAAGTATTGTGGCTGGGTTGATGGAAAAAGGATATCGGAGGCACACTCATTTACTGTGGTCCGTCCTGCTAATTCAGAAGCGTTACATGCCCAAGGGGTAGCGTGCTGGTTGAAGGTGCCACTATTGTAATTTCATGTTCTCGGTGTTCTTTAGTTTATACCGTTGTCTCCACTTTAGTCCGACTTGTATAATTGTCACGTGATATGGTTTCATACTAGCAAGCTGCTGGCAACTTCTGGCATAATTGGTCAAGCCACGGATGACGACGCCATCTCAGTCGCCCCCAACGCGCTCCTCTTCACCCTCGACGATGCGCACTGGAAGACAGTCAATCCATTCACAGCGCCCTCCTAGCGCCCGGCTCACTACCTGCAATCCAACTTCCCTATGCACCCCCCGCCGACACCGTTCGCCCTGTTGTTCGCGCTATCGTCCCCCGAGCAGCACGCGCCCCTCCTCTTCCATGCGCTCGACGCCCGGATTGCTGGCATGGACATGCATGGCAATCTCATCATCGTTGGGCGCGCTGACGATGCCTGAGTGCAGGGCTGGCTTCGGTCCAGGCTCTGGCAGTACAATGATGGCAACAACGGCGGGTGGGACGTTCACGGCGTGCCTTTGGACTAGCCGTGTTCTGGTACGTGCTCCCGCTGTCCCTGGCCCTCTTTTTTTTTTTCTCACCGTTCACGCGCGATTAATGATTCCGTTCACCCAGTCACATCTATACGATGATCAGGGCGCCGTGCTATTTGTACTGGTGGGGTCATTCCCGGACGTCGTGGACTATGTCTAGTGCGACCGTGTCGCCTTGAGTTGAGCCTGGCACGTTTGGTAGCAACTTTAGCGAGTCGCCCTCCTTTTTGCGCTCTGACGCCTTTTCAGCAATTTCTAGCGATTACAATACATCCATCGGCTCTACCGTCGCTTCCTGGGCGTTGTGGGCGACATTTCACGCAGCCGTGTCACCTTGCGTTGCGTCTACCTCGTTCGGTAGTGACTTTGGTGAGTCGCCCTCCTTTCTGCCGTCCGATGCGTTTATAATGCTCTCCAGCGGTTCCCCTGTACCTGGCATCCACCATCACGCACACGCACGTACACATACCACGAGGCAGCACGCGCTGACATGACCTCCCAAAGCGCCTGCAGCGCTGTCCCAGAACCTGCGCCGGATTGCCGAAGCGCTTCCAACAACGTCGGCATCGTCTTGTCGATCGCCTTGGCGTCGATATGCTCTTGGAGGACGTCAAGCGCTTTCGCAGCCCCAATTGAAATTTGCATTCGAAACGTTGCTGAAGCAAGACGACCCCTCCGTGGATTACGATCTCTGGGTTCAAGAGTGTACTTCGGTTCCAGACTCTTTGCGGTCTCTGAGCGGAATTAATATCAAGTCATTGGATCGGTGGCGTGAGCATCTGTTCCCTCTGTTCTCCCGAAACAACGCGACGATCGATTTTACCTTTCAAAAGTAGTTTCCCCAAGGGAAGCCAAGGAATTCCCCTCGAAGTTGTCGTGCTCAGGCTGGGATCTGGCGGAAAAATGAGAACGATTGCTCACAGGTGAGTGACAAGGTCCTTCTGTTGACGTTCATGCGGCTAAACAGTTTGGTAGGCTTCTCTGGAACGAACGATGGACAATACCTGCTGCCCGTGCCCATTTCTCAGCACGATCCGGAGTATCAGCGCGGTACAAATGCCAAGGTATTGGCCTACCTACTTCAACGAGAGAACACCGTCACATGTGCGCCACCCATCTGTACAGAACACGGCGAACTACTCGCGAGTTCCTCGGAATCCTGGCCCGCCAGCTGCCAAGGATTCAAGTCCTATTGGACGTCGGTGCTCAAATGCTGGACCTTCAAAACTGCGAACTGGCTGAAGCATGGTTGGCGTTCACCAAATACCTCTGTAGCCATTTATTTTGGCGAGGATGACGAATTGACCGTCCTCACCCAAGACGGTGGTACACAGCTGCTGTTGTCATTGCCATTCGCACAACAGCTGGACCACATTACCCTAGGTCTTGGGGTGACCAAAGATTGTTTGGCTCAGAGTATGTACAACCTTGGCCCGACGGTGTTTATGGAGCTCACTGTTACCTTGCGTAGGTTGTATGCGAATGCGCAAACTTGGACATGGCCACTCCGCCATGTTTTTTGCGTCTCTCGAGGTTGATCAACACGTTCGGTTTGTGGCTGGCAAGGGGCTGTCAGGCACTATTAGCACTACAGACATCCTGAAGCGGGCGATACGTGAAACTTGCGACGATGTTCAACAGCGGGCGCTACAATGGGTGCAACAAGGGATGCATCACACACCTTGATACAATATATGGCCTCATTTTAGTAACGGTCAACTGAGTCCAAAGCAACTCGAGTTCCGTTGGCTCCAGCCAGAGGCGGAAAGGCTGGAGGATCTCTATGGGTCCGGAGCCACTTCGAAATGTAACTTCCTCGCTAGCGCCGGTTCAGCCATTCAGCAAAGATGTATCGAGTTTGGGGTGCCGTCTTCTGCATGTGCGATTGGGATGGACGAAGAACAAAAGCGAGAGGTCATTCACGAAGCTGAACGCGAATGAGAAGTGGAGCGCACTCCGAGGGTGCCGGCGGTGGCCCATACACTCCATCATGACGTCCTCATCTTTATACAGAAGGGGGTCATTCCTGAAAACTCGAAGGCTTTCATTCCAGCTTTCCAAATGTTCGGGTCGACGTCCGCAGCTTTCAATGAAGCGCACGTTTGGAGTTTGTTTGCGCTTGTAACAGCGGACTTTGTGGCGACTGTCGATCCGTCGAGCAAGGTAGACGATTACTTGCATCCCGTCCAGTGGATTCTTTCTGGGAAAAAGCACTAGGATGTACTCGTTATTTTGAGCCTTTATGAAGCCAAGCACTCGATGCCGATCATCAGAGTGAGCAACAAGGCTTACCTTCATCTATACACGCCGCACGTTTCTAAGGCCGAAAAACCATGCGACAACCTTACTTTATATAGCATCTCCCCAGGCCCCATCAGACAGACTCCCTCACCGCTTCTCATAAACCAGTTGAACGCGTTTGCGAGGCAGCTCTATCTGAAGAATTACGAGACGTACGTTTGGATACGTCGTTTCCTTTGCGCGTATGCGAGGGATCTGGACCTGGATGTGAACTATTGCTGGGATAACATTCGTCGTCCAGTCCTCTTCGGAACTGCTATCAACAAGATCGTTTCCGGCGAAGGCCATGACGGCGTCCGGTTCATGGAGATCGCACCACATCCGGTCTTGAAGTCTTACATCGAGCGGTGCGGAGGCGAACCAATCTCGTTGATTCGTCGTCCAAACCCCAAGGTCCCCGCCCAGAACACTGGCGAATATTACCAGTTTTTGGAAGGCATTGGTAACCTCCTTAGCACCGGCTTCAAGAACCTTGACTTTGACGCTTTGTACGCCTCTCTTGATGGCACTACTGACTTCGTGAAAGCGAGGCTTCCCGACTATGTTTACAATAAATCACGCTGTTGGGCGGAATCCGGGTTGCAGCAATCTCAGCGGCTCAGGGAGAGGCCCCGGCCCATTGCCCCTGCCCACTTCCGTGTCAGTGTTGATAGTCACCCCGACTTGACTGGCCACGTTGTGTTCGACGCAGTCCTATTCCCAGCGTCTGGGTATGCTTGATCATTTTTTCCTATCGCTTTACACTCAATGTTCTGTCATAGATATGTTGAAAGCATCTTGGAGAATGGCGCGATGGTCGTCAATAACATTGCGATCCACAAACCGCTCGTTCTCAGTGGCCCTGGTTCGCTTCCCGGGCACGCTGGGTGTGTCATCAACGGCGACAAGTGGGAGTTCAGGGCGGCTACTACACCCATTTTCGATAACGGCACTATTGTGTTGGATTCCGTTTATGCCAGCGGTTCCTTCTCTCGTGTCAACCCCGCTTACAACCAGAAAGCACCTCGCATGTTCGATTTCCAAGCTAAACTTGCTCTTGCCCAGGGCTCCATCACCGGGGACGAGTTCTACGACGCCATCCCTTCAGCATATCGTTACCAAGACCACTTCAGAAATTACCTGAAGGTTGTACACGAAATCACAGACGAGACGAGCTGGGGTGGCAAGGGATACCTAACATACCTCGAAATTCCCGAAGGCACTCCAGACGTTTTCGGCAAAGGCTACGTCATTCACCCAGGTATTCTGGACAGCATCACACAATGCGGTCTTGCCATGTTTATCAACATGGAGACCAAGCAGTTCGACTTCAATGCCGTATTCCTTCCAGTCAAGATTGACTCCATCAGACGTTGGGACTCTCGCGATGCGCTAGACCTCGATTCTGAAATCAAGAAGGGTATCCGGACGTACTTCCAGAACGTCATGTATGCGCCCACCGGTCCTTTCAGGTCAAACTACGTTATTGCCAACTCGGACGGCAAGGTCCTTTTCTCGATCGAGGGCTTCGAAATTGCCCGTGCGCCTGACCCGGAACCCGTTGTCATCACGGACGACAGTCATGAGGAGCATCTGACTACCGTGTGGCAACCCAAGCCCTTCCCTTCATCACTCAGTTTATCGCCATCATCAACGACTCTTGGTTCGGCTTTCGAGGCGCTTGCACTCGGTGCAGCCGCCGCAGGCAGGAAGGTCATCCGAGTTGCCGACCTGTCGAGAACTTCGGACATTGCTGTTGACCTGGACCAACTCCGAAGGCTCTTGTCGACAAGTCTGGCGTCGTCGTGGAATACTTTTGCGTCTCTGGCACCCCTTCAGATGCGGACGCTAAGACGGCGGCCATACAACATCCCCATGCGAAGTCGCTCGTGCTCGAATCTTGGAGCGTTGGCGAGGACGCCTCAGACTCCATGCTTTGCTGGTGAGTAGATTCGACTTGGATCACGCACCGAGTTTTGACACTCCTTTTTAGTTTCGATGTGGCGTTGCACCATGTTGATCTCTCTGCTGTCCAGGTGGACCTGGCCGCAATCACGAATGTTCTAGGAAGCAATGGCGTTGTCCTCCTTACTGTGACCGGTAAGTTTTGAATTTAGATCGCCTGGTCCGAACGACCATCGTTATTCCCCAAACGCAGATTCTGGCGTGAAAGTTGAAGACGCTAGCGTCGAACCGCTGACATTATCTGCTTTGACCAATAAGTTCTCTTCGATCGCGGGAGCCGTCGTTCAAGTTTCAGACTTCGTTGACGGGAAGGCACTCCTGTATGTCGAGATCTCCACGCCAACTCTCTCCGTTGCCGCTGGTCCGTTCAAGACCGTCATCGTTCAACCCTTTGAGCACGGTCAAGAAGGAGATCTCGTCGAGATTGCGAAGAACATCTCTTCCTATGCCGAGTTGTGGATCACCGGGAATGACGACGCAGCTGGCATTGGTGCTTTAGGTATAGCCTCATGCATTATTGCGGAATCACCCGAGTACCAGGTATACTCGGTACTCTTCGAGGATCACACCTTGGACGAGGCTGCGCGCGAGAAGATTGTACATGATCTCCGCAAGAACTTGCTTCTCGTCGAGCAACACGTGAAGATCAGCAAGAATGGCGATGTTTTCGTTTGTCGGCTTGTGCACGGCGGCGCAGAAGTCAGACCAATTCCTATCCCTGCTGTCGGTTTGACCGGGGCATCTGGTTCCTTGGCCGCTTATTTCCCGCCTTCGCTCAAACCTTCGGATGTGGAGATCGAAGTGAAGGCAATGGGTATCAAGTCCGGCGCTGCTTCGAACTCTGCTCTAACATTCTACGGCATTATCAAATCCCGTGGAACATCAGCTGACCTTGTGGAGGTGGGCGCCAAGGTGCGCTGTTTCGACTAGGTCATGTGCATACTCTGACTTCAAGTTACCTAGGTTGTCGGCATCACTTGCCAGACTCCCGCGGATATCCTCATCGTCCCTCGGGATGCGGTGACTGCAGTACCAAGGGGTGTCAACGGCCTGAGTGCAGCTGCTGTACCTGTCACTTTCCTTTCAGCGTGGATTGGTCTTGTTATCTGTGCTTCCATCTCATCTTCAACCATCTTAGTTCACAACGGCGCATCGGGTAATCTAATAACGCAAAGCCTGACCTTGGCTTACCGCTCGTTTTATAGCCGCCGGCTCTGCCGCAATTCAGGTTGCCAAACGATTCGGAGCGAAGGTGTTCTCCACCGTCGAAAACCAGCAAGAAGGGGAGGAGCTCTCGGCTCGACTCCGCATATCGCCTTCCAACGTTGTCATCGCCGGCGATCTCTCCCTCGCAGCCTCAGAATGGGTAAGAGTGGGAGCCGTGTCTCAATTTGACGTCGTTTTCAACAGCGGCGAGAAAAATGCATACGCTCGAGGATTCGAGTACCTTTCGCCTTTCGGGTCTTACTTCCACGTCCAGTCCGACGAGATTCCCCAGATTCCATCTGGTGTAGCATCTACTCACGTCTTGGACGTTGACCGCTTCGCAGCGACATCTCCAGCTTACCTCATTCCCGCTATATCGGCCTTACTTTCGAGTCATGCATCAAGATCCTTTCGTCACTTCATCACGGCAACTGCCGATGTCCGCATACAGAAGATCCACTTCTAGCGACGTCGACTCCTTGGTCATTGTTCCTGCCCATAGTTCTACAGTCAGGATCGACCCAAGTGGACAACTCTTCGATCCTCGCAAGTCCTACATTCTTATCGGCGGTTGCAGCGAACTTGGAGTGCGCATCGCTTACTGGATGACATGTCGCGGCGCTCGGCACCTTTTCTTGACAAGTCGTCGCGGACCGAGAGGTCTTACCAAAGTCGACAACATGTGCATCCTCCATATGCGTGACTCTGGTGTTCAAGTCGACGTGGTTGCCGCCGATGCCAACGACAAAGCGAAGACCAGCAATATCGTTGCACACGCCCAGGAAACAGGACCGATTGGCGGCATCTTTGTCATGACCGTCGTCCTTCGCGACGCCAAGTTCACTAACTTAACGCAATAATCCTTCGATGACGTTTACCAATCCAAGGTTGCCGTCCTGGACACACTCCTCAGTTGTATCAATCCTTCGTCGATCGACCTCATACTGTTGTTCTCCACTATCGGATCCGTCTTCGGCAATGCTGGTCAAGCTGCATATTGTGCCTCACAGCTGTAAGTATCTTACTTGGGAGTTAGATGTTGTTAGATGCTAACTATGTTGTAAGATACTTGGACCGAATTGCGGACAAGATTCCAAACACTATCTCCATGTCCTTCCCACCCATTACCGATTCAGGCGTCTTCAAACGACTCGTACTCGCCACGAAAGGAAGGGCGAACATCACCCAACTCACGAAGACCGGTATGACGACAGCGCAGGTTTGCAACTTTATCGGTGACTCGCTCGTTCGCAAGATCGCCCACTATGTACTGATGCTTGCTATAAACGACGTTCCGGAGACGTTCCCCGCTTGCGAGCCGCTGTTGTATGGTCACCTGCTGCCCAAGCAATACCTTGCCGCTGGTGGTGCTGCAGGCAATGGAGCTAGCGATGCAGACACACCTGCCTCACTACTTGCTGCGTCGCTGAGCATGAGCGTCGACCAGATAAGTGACAATGCATTGATCACCAGCTTTGGTTTGGACTCTCTTGGAGGTGAGTTTAGATATAATTCATACAGAGCGTTGCTTAAAGGCAACTGTAGCCACCCGGTACAGCAATCAGCTCAAGTCCCATCTCGGAATTCAAGTCAGTCAGATCGAGCTGCTTGGCTCGATGGTGATCGGCACTCTCAACGAGATGTTGGCCAAGGCTGGTGCAAGCACTGGGGGCAGCGAAAGTCTGGCTGCAAACGATGGTGCAACTAAATATGGACATCCTCTCATCCCTATCCTCAACGATCGTCTCGCCTACGACGAACCCTACACAACGGATGCATCCCCGCATCAGTACCGTATCTGGTTGGCTCAGGTATGATTATTTCGGTCTTGGGCGTGATGCTTAGCTAACATTCCATCTAGCGCGAGCACGACAATGCGCGTAAACGGTCTGTCAGTAAGATCGACGCCAGTATGTCTCGCTACGGTGCCACTCACTGGGACACCCACGAGGGCTACTTCGTACTATAACTGTCAGCTCAGAGACGCCCATCGACATTGATCGTATGACAGAGGCTATGTCCGAGGTTATTCAGCGCCACGGGGCCTTGCGTACGGCGTTTACTTGGAACGAGGAACTGGAGAAGCTCCAACA